>JAOPHQ010003454.1:32500-52500 GCA_030340625.1 Merluccius polli
AGAGACAGAGAGAGGGTGGGGGAAGGAGAAGGAGAGCGAGGAAGGAGAAAAGGATTATGGGATGTGAAAGCCTCCTAAACCAACTCCAGGGACTCAAGGACATGCCCCCCCCCCCCCCCCCCCCGCCCAATCATACCTTCGCTTGACTGTATAACTGCAGGAAATACCTTCTGTCTACTGTAATGGGTTTGTAATAATTCATTGCATTTATATAGGGCTTTTCAAGACACCCAAAGCGCTTTGCATAGCGAGTGTGTCAGTGTGTGTGTGTGTGTGTGGGGGGGGGGATATGACACCTCATCCACTACCAGCCGGGAACAGAATACAGGACCAGTTTGGTGAACCTTTGTGGCACTTCCTGTTCCTGATCCTCCTACTACAATGTGCACAAGCATGCGTGAGCGTGCACGCGAGCGCTAACCTTTGACGTACACGAAGGCGCTGTGCTCCTGCGGCCCGTCGCGCGTGTTCAGACGCAGCGTGTACACGCCCTCGTGCTCCTTGTGCACGTGCTTTATGACAACGACGGTCGACATGCTGGATGACATCACTTCCACCCTGCCGGACGGACACAGCCGCACGCCTGCGTCATGGTAACAACCAGTGCGGTTAGTAATAGTACCGGTATTATGAGGATGAAGTATTGTCAGTCACTACCTCCTAGCTGAGCGTAACTCACCGTCTCTGAACCAGGCAGGGGGGGTCTGGAAGGGGAGGAGCGGGGAGGTGAAGGAGCAGCTCAGCCTCAGCTCCTGGCCCTCCTTCACCCAGGTGGGGGGGAAGAGCGAGGAGAAGCTCGCCTCCTGCTCCTCAACCACGGCTGGGAGGGGAGGAGGCAGAGGGAGTGGTGGGGGGAGGAGGCAGAGAAGGGTTTGGGAGATGGGAAGGTGGAGGTGACAAGGACGCGGGGGTGAGGAGAAGGTGGGAGTCAGAGGAGAAGGTGGAGGAGGTGGGGTGGGTCGAATGTGGAGGAGGTGGTGGTTAAAGCGTGGGTGAAGGGTATGAGGAGGAGGTGGAGGTATACGGATGACATACAGGATGTGGGGAGAGAAAGTTGAGGAGGTCGGTGGGGAGGTGGGAGAGGAGGACAGTAGCTCTAGCCCGGAACATACCATTATCTTATCAAAGCATACTTGACTAAACACAGAGCATACTGACAGACAGTACACACTTCACACACATGTACCTCTCTGTAAAAAATGACAATTTATGACAAATATAGAAGACAATGGAGAAAGAGAGAGAGAGAGGAAGATAGTCAGAGAGGGAGAGAGGGAAAACAAAGTGAGAAAGAGTGAAAGAGAGCCCTTATACTAAGTCAGCTGAATGAGAGCTTCGACCCCCCCCCCACCCCACGAACGACATCCCCGATGTCGCCATACTGTCAGATCAATGACATCATAGCCTCTCATTTACACCAGAAACAAGAAACAATGGCTCTCTCCACTTGTCTACTCTCCTCTCCTCTCTCTCCCCTCATCTCCTCTCTTTCTCATCTCCTCCCCTCTCCTCTCTCTCCCCACTCTCTTCTACAGGAGAGGAGAGAGCGGGAGAGAGAGGGGAGAGGAAGAGAGGGAGAGGAAGAGAGAGAAAAGCAGGAATATAAGCGGAGAAGAAGCGGTGGCATTCTTTCAGAGCGCGTGTTTCCTGACCAGACGTCAGACCGCTGACGCGCCGCGGTCTGGAGGACTGAAGGCGCATTCAGACCCAATCAGGCGTGGCGGCGATTAACGCAGATTTGTGCGGCAGTGTGGGAGTATCACTATACATGGCCCATTTGTGTGACATCATGTTGTGAACATGTTGTGATCTGATCGCGTGATTGGCCACCACCGCGCGACGCCGGGTTGCGTTTCTCCATAAATTGAATCTGTTTCAACTTTTCGCCGCAGGGCCCTGCGTCTTTTCCCCCGCATCCCCTGCGGTCCAAACAACCCATACAAACAACCCACCGCCGCAGCACAAACACACTACCCCCATTCAAATGAACTGGGGTTTTCACCGCAACGCCTGATTTGGTCTGAATGCAGCCAGACCTCGTCAGGCTCTGGACCAGAGAGGACCCGAGAGAGGACCGCAGACACTCCTCCCTCTAATGACCCTGTGCTCGTAGACACCCCCGCGGGGCAGCAGGCTTAATAACCGCGTGTCCGCCTCTCTCTCTAACTCCATCTCCTCCCCCCCACCCCATCCCCTTTCCCACTCCATCCCTCCCCCTTACACCCCCCCCCCTCCCGCCTCCTCCCCACTCTGTGTGATAAATTTCCCTTCTTTGTTGGTTGAGTAACGGTGAGAGAAGCTCTGATGCTTTCTCTGATTTGTGCTGGAGATAAAGTAGATAAATGAGTCTGGGCGCTGGACATGGACAGCCAGGGACCCTTGTCCAAAGGCAACTGGCCCGGCGTTATTTGCTGATCAAGCTGTTTAAAATGGTCTCTGTTGTAAACTTCCCTGCTATCCGTTGGGCGGAGGTAAACAGATGTGGTCTATGACTAATTCAAAGTAAAGGTGACTACAAAGTAAAGATTACTACAAAGCAAAAGGATGGAAAAATCGCTGCAGTGTTTACTTGTGTCCATGTCTGTGAATATTTTCCAGTTGTTTTATTTAGATTTATTGTGTTCATTTGAAAAAAACAGGGAATATTAAGGAATAATATAATGTGAATTGATTTTTGTATTTAATCTGAGGAAAAGCTGCCATGGTAAGTATTACGTTAGAGTAAAGTCACATTTGGACACGCGCGCTGGACACATTCGGATCGTCTCGGGTGAATACACACACACACACACACACACACACACACACGTCTATCTCCCATCAAACAGAACAACACCATATCTCCTTCCTGTCATCTAGTATCCAACATTCTGATCAAAGCCATGCCCCCAGCCGCCCACCCGACGCAGGAGAAAATGGAGGCAGACACCAGACACATTTGTTCATTTTGACGGGAAGCTTACCAGAGGAAGAACCAACCAGCGCTCCGTGATACGCTGAAAGAGAGATAGAGAGATAGAGAGAGAGAGAGAGAGAGAGAGAGAGAGAGAGAGAGAGAGAGAGAGAGAGATAGAGAGAGCGAGAGAGAGACAGAGACAGAGAGAGAGAGAAATTGTGAAATAGTGGCACAGTGTGATAGAATGAGAAATGAGTGAGAGGGGAAAGAGAATAGGATAGATGATGAGAATGATAAAAAAAATAAGAGAAAAAGAGATGACAGATGAAATTGATTCTGGTGATTTTAATTATTGAAGTCCTTATTAAAAACCTGCTCATAAGAACCTGAAATATAACTTCAGGAAGAGAAAGTGAGACATGGTCTAAAGAAAAATCACTTTAACAGGACTAAACTATAAAACAACTGCCTAGAGCTACACCAAATAATGTAGATTTACATGTTCTGCTGTACTTTTATATGGATTTCCTAATGTGTTGGTATGTTATGTTTTGCAAAAAATGCAATGCCAGAAAAGATCAATGCAAATATGTTTTAAAATATATTACATGTTTTAAAATGTATTGCATGTTTTCAAATTACAATGGCTTCCCTGTAGACTGACATCACCATACCAATTTGCAAATGGGTATTAGTCTGGACGCTCTCAGTTCAATTAGATATACATCATAGACATCATAGACATACACACAATCAGCAACAAAAAGTTTTTTTTGGCGACCGGTGGGGCCAATTGGTAAGTTCAACTTTTACCAAATCCTGTCGGAAGTACGAGAAACACATCTTTCTTATCAGCAAAAGCTTTAAATGCGGTTGTTTGTTTTTCTTTTAGACAAAATATAAGGTCCAGTTAGTGTGATACTTTCGCGATAGCGGATTCAACAGACCGGTCCACATCAGTGGCAGCCATCTCGGTTGTTTACGAAAATGCGGCGCTTTGTCTGTATTGTATCAAACCCACCGCATATTACATAAACGGTTGTGATTGGCCCGACCCGGGCCCAGGTTGGCTGGAAATCTATCTGAACGAGAGGGGGACCAGACGCATCTGCCAGAGCAAATAAGACATGAGCTTGCAGATTTGTCTGGTTCCCAGGCCAGCTTCCCTGTGTATGGTTTCCAATATCATTTTAAAAGACAGAACTATTTACAGACAGAACACAGCCAGATTAGACCAGAGTGGATCTCCGGCAGTAGAGTCCGGTTTCCAGAAGTGGTGTCGCGTAATAATAACACCCTGTTTCTCTAAACCCTGATATAAGCTCGCCACGAAGCCAAAATCTGCTTCGGCATTTACGTTGGCATCGTTTTGTTTGTGTTGAATATTTTGGGGTTGGACGAGGCCTCCAGCAGGGGGCGACTCACTGTTGACTAGCAGGGTACAGAAGGTGGAAGCCTCTCCCAGGACGCTTCGGGCCACCACCCGGTACTCCCCAGCATCCTCAGCCGAACATCTGGGGGAGAGGAACATAGACCAGCATGCATCCCTTTAGGAGGTCCAACAGCACCTCTGTCCTGTATCCCCTCGCGGTTCCCTTCTTAAGA
Organism: Merluccius polli; assembly: GCA_030340625.1. NCBI lineage: Eukaryota > Metazoa > Chordata > Actinopteri > Gadiformes > Merlucciidae > Merluccius > Merluccius polli. Next base: position 37,002 of record JAOPHQ010003454.1, read on the forward strand.
ATATTCTAATAGATATTTATTTGTCCTGCATATGGAGAGGGTCGCCATGTTTCTCCTACATGTTCTGGAGAAACTGCAACACCAGAACTTAGTTCACGTTCTGTGTTTGTGTTTATAGAGACACACACGCACACACACTTATTCACACAAACATTCACAAACCAACAGTGTATTCATTGTGTGGAATACTGTATTGAATTATTAATCTGTTGCATTAGAGGACAACATGGCCACCTAAAGGGTTCCACTTCCTTCTTAACTTCCTGTGGGAGGGCGTAGGGACACGTTGGGACAGGGCTTGAACCTTACCTCCTGATCTCCAGCGTGTGGAGACCAAACTCCTGCCTGAGACGACGGTTCCACGGCTGGGCAGAGCCGACGCTCAGCTCCACACCGTCCTTGTACCTGAGAGAGGAAGAAGAAGAAAAGGCATTCAAACAGGAGTTCAAGTGACCTTATCGAAATGATTCATGATAACTATTTTGCAGATTATTCAGATACATGTGATTAAGGAGCCGGTGATGGAAAGCATGCCTATATGTACACAAATTGTAATTAATACAATTTGACTTGACTATATCAATGACAATTGAGAGATTAGGGTTTAGGGTTTCTATTAGGGTTAGGCTTTCATATTAGGGTTAGGGTTAGGGTTTCCAATTAGGGTTAGTATTTCCAATTAGGGTTAGGGTTTCCGATTAGAGTTAAGGTCAGGGTTCCATGTGTGGGTTTAGGGTTAGGGTTTCCTATTCCTAGTCCTACGTTTTAGGGTTTGATTTTGGGTTTTAGGGTAAGGTTGGTTGGTGTTTGGTTCTAGGCTTTGGGTTTAGGATTAGGGTTTGGGTGGGACATCTAAAAAGTGTGGAAATATAGACGTCTAATAGCCATCTAAAGACGTTGAAATATAGACATCTAATAGATGTCTAAAAACATTTTGAAATATAGACGGCTAAAATACGTAGAAGCTTTTTAGACGCTTAAAAGACGTCTAAAAAGCGTTGAAATATAGACTTTCAGAGGTAGTTGTTGATTGGCTGGTTCATTGCAGATCAGATGATGATGATGATGTTTTGCTTTGTAACAGGACAGAGATGATTTTGTTGTTATGCTCGAAGGAGGTTTTAGATCAGGGGTTTCAAACGCACAGCCAGAAAAGGGTCCAATCCGTCCCACTGGATGACTTTGTGAAGTCATCCAGAAAATTGCAGAAAAATCATTCATTTTGATTTTTAAATGGTTTGTAAGGCAGGGGATAACTTCCTCAATCCACTGTGATCTGTACATTTTAATGCACATGTAATGACAGTGGACTGATTGAATATGGAAAAACTGACACTAAATTGCACCTTTTTTTTTAAGCCATCTCAGGCTGTTTTGAACATTTTCAAAATGACAAATTTGGAGGTGTTGTTATTAATAGATAATTATATAATGCTTTTCCTGGTCCGGCCCAATTGAGCTCAATTTGGGCTGTATGTGGCCCATGAACTAAAATGTGTTTGACACCCCTGTGTTAGATCATTGACTCTGTGGTGCTGGGTGTGTTGTTCGGGGTGGGGGGGGGAGATCCTGGTACTGTTCACCCAACCAGACAAGCCTCCCATCGGGGGCTTGTTAAACCACGGGCCGCAGGTTATCAGGATATCTCAACATCTTTAGCTTATGAATACTGAGTAAATATTCCTTTCATCAGTCAGTCTCTTAGCAACATAGTGTGCTGTTACACCTGGCGGATTTGACTTTTGAATTCCTGTCAGGGCGGTTCTGTGTGTCCTATCTTGGAAGCTTCTGGACCTTTCTCCCTGCACCTCTCCGTTGGGCAGGTAGCCCAGAACAGAGGATAAGAGCGTGTGTGAGGGCCCGTGATTAATAAGTGATGAATGAGTGACTAGAGATGATGAAAGACTAGAGGTGGTTATCCACATTGTTGCCTGCTGAGGTTTAGCGCTGTGGTTCATTGGAGGATGCAAAATAGGACAGTGTGTGTGTGTATGTGCATATGTGTGTGTGTGTGTGTTTGTGCATATGTGTGAGTGTGTGTGCATGTGTGGGAGTCTGTTTGTGTGTTAGTGAGTGTGTGTGTGTGTGTGTGTGTTTGTGCATATGTGTGAGTGTGTGTGCATGCATGGGTGTCTGCGTGTATGTGTGTTAGTGTGTGTGTGTGTGTGTGTGTGTGTGTGTGTGTGTGTGTGTGTTAGTGTGTCTCACCAGGTGACGTGTGGAGGAGGGCAGCCCTGGAGGGTACAAGCCAGTGTGACACTCATCCCTTCCCAGACACAGTGAGCCCTCAGTGGGATGGAGAAGTCAGGAGCCCTCTGGCTCAGGAGCTCCAGGTACCGCAGGTTGTAAGCTGCCTTCTCCTCCGCCTGCAAGACACAGAACACCACTGATACACAGTCTCAGAACAGTCTTAAAACACAGCCTCAGAACACAGTCTTAAAACACAGTCCTAAAATACAGTCTTAGAATACAGTCTCAGAACAGCACCAATACACAATCTTAGATCACCACTGATACATAGTCTTAGATCACAGTGTTAGACCACTCTAGATACACAGTCTAGAGGGGATTCCCTCTAGAGGGGGACTTTTCCATGCCATGACCCACCTTTGGAGGTAGTTTCTGCCCCATTACCCAAAACTTATTTTGTGCAGCAATACATTCTCATTACCATGTCAAAAACATTTGATGATTGACATGTTGCTTTGTATACTGTTAATCCACACAGTATTACAAACAGACAAGACAGGTATGCAAATATAATTTGGACTTTTGAAAATTAAAATGTTCATTGTGGCCCACTTGGTCTCCTGATGCAACCCATTGGGGCCCAACCCACAGTTTGAAAAACCGCTCTAGATTACAGTCTAGTCTAGTACTGATACACCTAATATCTGAAGAGCCCCTACCTGTCTGTGTCGGGCCCTTGACTATCTAAAGGTCTAAAGGCCCCTACCTGTGTCCTAAGGGCCACACGGTCGACTCGAGAGCGCAGGGCCCGCTGGTTTCTAAGGACGGCCACCTCCACCTTCTCCGCCTCGTTCCCGAACATGGTCCACTTTTCTCTGAAGCCCGGCTGCTGCTGCAGCAGGATCTCCTGCCTGGGAGGACAACACAATAAAAGCCTCCTCTATACAGAAATAAAAGTCTTTATTTTCTTTAAAGACTAGCAGACGACCAGAAGAGTTAGGTTACCGTTATTTTGTGATTATTATCTGCAATAAAGCAAACTTACATTATGATTATTACATTATTACATTATCATATCTATAACCTATACTATCATATCGTAAACATTTTCATGTTTGTTGCTCTATTCTCCTTCTATGAACTCTATGAACACTTCGCCACACACACAAACACACACAGACACACAGACACACACGCACACACATACACACGTGCACACACCGTCAGAACATAATGAGCTAGAATATTTGAAACATTCATGTTTTGAAGAGCACTAGAGCATGAAGAGCTCTACAAACGCTTCAGATAACTCACTCACTCCTTAAACAATACCCATCAATATGCAAATAAATCAACACACGCACCATACACATTATGCAGGCTCACATGTGCACACTTCATGTAAAGCTTTCACACACACATACACACACACACACACACACACACGCACACACAATCACACACACATGCACCCACACACACACCCACACGACATGACGTGACATGAACTACACAACCTGATCTATCACATGCACACACAAAAAGTCTATCAAATGTATCACACACTCATAAAATCACACAGCTTTCGATGCTGCATTGGGGTTCAGGAAGAAATAATCTCTATAAACAGGTATCTGCATATGAATGCAGAATCTGTAGGCAAAGGGACAAGATTTTGGTATTGGAAGCGTTCTGGTTTCCATTTGTAGTTCGTTTGTAGTATTGACCAACCACGTTTGAGCGGGCTTTGGTTGCATCTGGGTAACCAGTCCGTATAGAGAGCAAAAGAGGTGGAACGCATCAGCAGAAATGCAATCTGGGAACCCATCGGCTATCATCTGACGACGTTTTAGCTTTTTATTAGCTATTGTGAAAGGGCTACCAACAGTGACCGCTGCACACAAGAGGAAGTCTTGGCCCGGATATCCGCTGGCTACACCGGCCTGGCAGAAATATTGGCCCTTGCCTCCAGAGGCTAAATCATAGTCAGACGGTAGCCGATTGGGTTCCGAGATTGAGGAAGAAATAATCTCACCGCAGTTTCAACAGTAAAACAACTGTACTGTTACTGTAAAACTATATTAGGCAGATTAGAGATTATGTTATGGTGTCATAGTTTTGTTGAAGTGTCATTTTGTTTTCTAGTGTCATTCTAACAGTGTACTTTTCACTACAGTAGCAGTAGAGAGTCGATGTGTCTTTAGCCTCAACTCTTCATGGGGAGGGTGTGGAGGAGGAGAGTGGAGGAGGAGGAGGAGAATGGAGGAGGAGTGGATGGAGGAGGAGGAGAGTGGAGGAGGAGGAGAGTGGAGGAGGAGGGGATGGAGGAGGAGGGGATGGAGGAGGAGGGGGTGGAGGAGGAGGAGTGGAGGAGGAGTGGAGGTGTTACAGTAATGGAGGAAGAGCCAAACAGAGCACGTGAAAAAATGGAGAGAATGCTTTGGGAGAATAGAAGCCCAATTAGGGTTATAATAATTACAACAGAATGTACCCCTGGACACACGCACACACGCACATACACACGCACGTACACACACACACACACACACACTGAGGTCTTGAATCAACTCTCCATCCTCATTATCGCCATGGAAACGTCATAGTCCTATTTGCTAGTGTGACACTGCTGGGGGGATAGGGGGTGCAGGTGGCCCAACAGTGAGACTAGCATCAGCGCAAATCACGTTAGCGACTGTCCCTGGACGTGCGGGCGTGCACATGAGAAGGCAATTATGGGCTGGCAGGCGGCATGCATGGCCAGGGGGGCACAGCTGAAGCTCATTACTGTCAGCTGCTCCTTGTTGCTGGAGCGGAGGTGATTTCACCCTCCACAGCCCTCTACCATCTTCACCTCCTCACCGCTACTAACGTCTCTTCCTGTTTCCTCGCCTCCTTCACCCGCCTCCATCACCGTCATCCCCCATCACTACCGCCCCTCCACTATCATCACATCACTACCTACCATCATTACCACCCCTCCACTATTCTCACACTACCATCATTACCACCCCTCCACTATTCTCACACTACTATACCAGCACTACCACCGCATCCACTATGATCACATCACCTTCACCACCATCATCACCACATCAACCTCACCATCACATCAACACCAATACAACCACCACTACTACCTCAACCCCCACCCACAACCACCACTATAGATTACCCCCACCCACAACCACCACCACCACCACCACTACAACCCCTACTACCACTACCACCACCACTACCATCATCACCACCACCACCACCACCACCACCAGCACCACACATTACCCCCAAGGACAACAACCACCACCACTTTCATCGCCCTCACCATTTCTTCAACCTGTACTACCACTACCACCCCCACTCACCCATCACTATCGCCCCACATAACCACCCTTATACCCCCCCCACCCCCTCATTCTCACCCCACACCCCCTACCTACATCATCCTCCACATACCTGTTGCTTGGCAACCTAAGTCTAAAGGTAACTGACTTTAGCTTTAACTGAACTCCTCTCCTTACACCAGTGGAAACCTCAGAGACATGAGACGAGAGACTAGAGGGGAGAAGTCCAGATCAAAGAGGAGTTGCATCATCGTCCAAATCCTCCCAGCAACCAATGCCTTGGACTCAGAATACCAATACACTCTGAAACTCCCAAAACCAGGAATACCAGCCTTGTTCAGTAGCCTTACTGAGTATACTTCGGCAAAGGTTGTCTAGAGTTAAACTCACTTGATGCTGGATCACAACTTTTACTTTCTTCTTTCTTCTTTACTTTCTTCTTTCTCTTCAATTTTTTATCCACGGCTCTCATTGGTTCTGCTGCTCTTTTCAGGACAAGACAGGAATTGACATCATAGCGCTTGGGCCTTCAGTTGACTCTCTTCTGGATCATTATGTAGTGTAAAGCTGGAGGGCTTCTGGTCCAGAAAGTAAGCATCTGGTTCATGTTTTAGCTCCGCGGCCAGAGATGATTTCGCTCCTTCTTGTTGAAGGATCGTAAAATACTTTTAAAGACCAAATGACACTACTTCGGAAATCCATAGTTGAATAAAAATCCTGGGGAGGATTTTTTTCTTTCGGGAGTGCCATCCCTGTGACACGGTCACGTGGTAGCTGCTCCTACCTGCTGTTCCTCATGAAGGAGTAGATCCTCCCCAGGGGAGAACCAAGACAGTCCTGGTCTCCATCAGTTGTTAGACGATCATAGTTAGAAGAAAGAAAGCCTCAGGGTTGAATGACAGCCCTTGGGGAGAGATGGCACCGGAGACTCAGTGGACAGGTGCAGCTTCTCTTGATGTTTCCCGGCTTGGAGAAGTCAGTCCAGGTTTTACAGAATACTTCTCCAGAGAAGGACGAGTGAAAATATGCTTTTTCACCTGCATGTTGAGAGTTTAAAGCGTCTATTGACTATTTAGTCATGTAGTCATTGAGCAGAAGCTTTAGCCAATGTAACAGTCAAGATACATGTCATTAAGGAGCAGGTCGGGGTTAGGGGTCATCTTGCTCTAGGATGGCTACTGGTAGATTACAGACATTAGGGATTCAAACCTAAAACTTTTCGTCAGGGAGTCAAACACTCCTGAACCTCCTTGCATCTCAAGTTGTCTTGAAATTCTGTTCACCAAAGTTCATTTCAAACACTGTGTGTGTTTCATTATTAATTTTGAATTGTTGGTTCCATGTGGAGTATTTCACATGCTAATTAAAGTTGAATGTGATTACCTTTTCGGGGTGATTTTTAATTAATGTCAGATCGGGAGTCAACAATACGTGAGCCTGAGAGAGGTTTCAAATTCCCTAATAAGAGGAGCTGGTGGTTGACTGGCTGTAAATAATAAATAATATTACATTAGAAATATCAGAAGGTGGTCCCTACAGCACACAGCCACCAGTCTGGAAATCACTGCTTCAAACACATTTATTAACACAGCCCCCCACACACACGCAGACCACACACACACACACACACACACACACACACACACACACACACACACACACACACACACACACACACACACACACACACACACTCACTCACAATCACACATTCACACACACACAAACACTTCTCACAATGATGAGAAGAAAATTACTTTTCTTCATTAGTTTTTAATCGAAAGGTTAACCACATTCAAACCCTCAACTTCCCAAATGATTCCTGTCAAGATCTTTGACGTTCTCCGAACACTTTGACAGTGGGTTTCCATGGTGACGGACCGGCGCACCGCGTAGGGGTCATAGGCACGGCGGTGAGGTGAGGTGTGGGAACGTACCATGTTTTGTGACAGGGGGTGCTCTCTATGTTCAGGATCTCCTTGGCGGACATGATGTCTCCGGGGATGATGGGATAGAAGTCGGCGTAGGACGGCTCCTCATCACTGTTGGCAACAAGTCAAGCACAAAATAATATGCAGGGAGAAGAAACACATTGCAAACACATGCAGTCATAACTTCCCATTTCATTGTATTACAAGACTGACAATACTCCAAATCTAGAAACAGTATTACACCATCAATTACAAAGTAATTCATGTGTGAATTTTGTGTTTGAATTAGGCCTATGTTGTAGTCTATGTGAATAGAGTGGTGCAGGGATGACGTATTTTTGTAGGCCAACCCAGAAAGTGAGCGTCGCCCTGGGTTCCCTTGACAACAAGCCAATGGGTTTTTCCAGAGCTATAGAGAAAACACAAAGTTTTCTCTATAGCTCTGGGTTTTTCACATTGGATTTGGGATTATTGCAGAAAATAAGCTCTGTGGCAAACAAAAGTTTATATGATACTCACACGTTTTGTTAAGCAAGATAATATTCACCAATGAACACCACATGATTGATGATGATTTCTTTCAGCGTAAAAAAATGCAATCGCCAGAAGACACGTAAAAGCTTCAAAATTCACGAGTGGGGTATTTACTGACGTGTTTTATGTCGTAGACCAAAGCGTGGCCATCTCTTAACCTTGTGTTAACCACAGACCTTATTTCAGGCATCTCACCAAAAACGCATTAAAAAAAACCCGTTGACTTGAACCGGAAGTGCCAACATGCTAATGAATTTCCGGGTTTTAGGACTCATTCCTGCGCCACTCTATAAGGTGTCTTTAGTGTCATTTTAATGTCAAAGGAGACGGACATTACCAACAGCACACACACACACACACAATACATTATTATACACATTAAACAAACAATAAAAAGTAATTAAGTTATTGTCTAGCTGACCAGCAGGGGTGGCTATACATCAGGGTGAATCTCGGCCAGGCAGGCACGGCATGAATGACTGTTCAAAAAAATCGTCATTCACAGCATTAAAGTGCCTGTCTGTCATTATCAGACAGGATGGGGTTGTGTTTCCCCGCCCCTCCCCCCACCTCCCCTCCTTTCGTGCGACATTCAGATCAGACGGTAAACAACAAGCAGCATCCAATCACGCCAGAAGCGGGCATCTTTGGAACAAGATGTCAGAGGCGCTTGTCACAGCGACACCCGGCCGTCTGTCAGCGGCGCCCGGGGGACGGAGGGCTGAGCGGCTCAGTGCGTGTTGAATGCAGGTCAGAGATGTGGCTCTGCTGTCACAGGGGCCTCTCTCTCTCTCTCTCTCTCTCTCTCTCTCTCTCTCTCTCTCTCTCTCTCTCTCTCTCCATCCCCATCCCTCTCTCTCCCCCCCTCCCCCTCCTCTCTTTGCCTCTCTCTCTGTCTCTCCCTCTCTCTCCCCATCTCTCTCTCTCTCTCCCCATCTCTCTCTCTCTCTCTGTCTCTCTCTCTCTCTCTCTAGTATGGTAGTCCATCCTCTTATTCTCTCTCTCTCTCTCTCTCTCTCTCTCTAGTATGGTAGTCCATCCTCTTATTCTCTCTCTCTCTCCCCCTCTCTCTCCCCATCTCTCTCTCTCTCTCTCTCTCTCTCTCTCTCTCCCCATCTCTCTCTCTCTCTCTCTCTCTCTCTCTCTCTCTATGGTATGGTAGTACATCCTCTTATTCTCTCTCTCTCTCCCCCTCTCTCTCCCCATCTCTCTCTCTCTCTCTCTCTCTCTCTCTCTCTCTCTCTCTCTCTATGGTATGGTAGTACATCCTCTTATTCTCTCTCTCTCTCGCTCTCTCTCTTTCTCTCAGGAAATTGCCTCCCATATAACTTTCCACCCCGGTTCCCACATTCACATGGATTCACTCTTCTTATCAGTGGTCTCTGTGTCGCGTGTGTGTGTGTGTGTGTGTTCTCTCCAGCAGCTCGTCGTGCCTATGAGATTGGCATCATACGGCTCGCTTGTTATTAATGTTGTTATTAATATTGCACGCTATCGCACCTACCGCCGCTGACATTGTTTGGACACGACAACGTCTTGATAAGGAACGTAGCCTTCTAGTGTTGTAAAACGTGGCTGCGGTAATTAAACAAAGTGTGCACGGTAAACACAGGCCTCATTTGGTCATGACCTGTCCCCTTCTGTACAGCACAGCCCTGAAGCCATGGGCACAGATGACCTGTTTCCTATCAAGTGTAAAAAAAAAACATGAAATCATCCTCTCTACTGCACCTGCCGCCTCCACCGCCGTCCTCATTTCACAACCGGTGCACAAACATAAACACATGCTGGGCTACGATTTTATCCAAAGCGACTTACAGTGAATTCACACATGTAGACTAGGGACATCCGGGGTTCAAACCCAGTACCTTTGGGCTGGGAGTCAAACACCCCGGCCTATCCACTATACATTATCCTGAACAATTAAACTGAACAATGCTACGTAGAGTAGCATCAGTACTGGTTTCCAACCTATTTGGCAGTGGGTGAGTGGGCGTCATATGCCTCCCCCCCACCCACCCACCCACCCACCCACACACACCCACACACACACTCGCTATGTAAAATGCTCTGGGTGTCTTGAAAAGCGCTATAAAAACACAATAGATTATTATCTGTGATTCTTTTTCTAGCTCTGAAATTCCTTGCGCCCCGTAGTGCATAATATCTGCCTGCAATATCAACGTCCCAGAAAACGAAAGCACATTGTACCACACTCAGTTTGCTCGTGGCTACAAATCATTAGGGCACTTCTGTTTGAATACACAGGACCTTTATGAGACCCCTCAAACCTTGAATTTTTTTTTATTAATCAAAAATTTATCATCAAATCTGTAACTGATTAAGTCAGCTAAGTCAGTAATTTCTCGCAACCCCTAAGCATATCAGGCGTATCGAGGCATCGATCAAGTTGGGCCCTGAGGCACATACTCAATATTACTCATCTATCTCTCTATATTATTATGTCTATATATATATATATATATATATATATATATATATATACAAAGATATATATATATCTACTGTATATACAAAGATACTGAATTACCACCAGAGGATGTGAGGATGAAGATGAGGATGAGGATGTGTGACCTCGTATGCGGTGTCATTGTTGCATTTAATCAACTGTCATGTTTCATTTTTAATCCCCTCGCTGTCACAGTAAGAGTCTCTGCTGCTTCCCATTGAAATCACAGACCAAATGTCTCCAAATTAAAGGCACACGACCATACTGACCACACTGTGCGCAAAAAGCCACGCACACACAGATAGACACTCAAACACACACATGACAGGCGCACACACACACACACCAGGGGTGCCGGAACTAGGGGGGCTAGGGGGCCACCGGCCACCCCCTACTTTTCCCTCCTTCACCCACATGTTTTAAGATGTGAATCACCATATCGCTGCGAATGCCCCTATTTTGCAATATTTACAGTAAAAGACACATCAATCATTCTGATCCAAGGCTAAGACTTACGCTAAAATATCATGCCCAAACCACCGTTCTCGAGTAACCATGACGACAAGAAGTCATACTCAAGTTCAACTTTATTTACATTAGCTTAGCATTTAACACAATGTATGCCGACCAGATGCAGACACAGAGCGCCATTATAGTTTTGGTACCAGTATTTGTGAAACATAGCCAGAGTTATAGGCTGCTGTTTATGCTGCTACCCTTTTCCCCAAATTCAATGTTTTGAAATGTAATTGCTTATTCTGTTTATTCTTGTTCAAATTCTCTTGTTCTCTCTCTTAAATCCCTACCTTGTTCAGTGGCCTGAATATTAATGCATTGTATTGCAGAAGATTACTATTACATGTTGATTTACTTGTTGACAAAATATGAGCGAGCTCATCGTCAATGGAGGTGAATATTTTGTACCAATTGGCTACAGTGAAACAACTTCATATAGCTGCTATCCAAACTCCTGCACTACACCTGCCAGGGTAGCGCTAACAGAGAGAGTAGTGGTGTATGAAGATGAAGGCAGGACCTGAATCTATTACACAGTCATTTACTAATGCTAGCTTGCTGTTTACCACAAATCTTAAATGTTTACAAATTCATTTCTTGCTCCATTAATTTCCCTTAATTGTCTGAACCTAATCTAAATCCACAGTGGTTAGTGCCATGGCATGATAAATATGAAGAATGCATATATGCATTTCACATGACAACATATTACACTTTGATTTAGCCTCACTTTGAGAATGACTATTTGAAAAGGAGGTGATTCTTTTATTTAAATCAGTACAGCTAAACAACTTCCAATGAGAATCAAACTCCAACAGACAGAACAGACTCGGAGGCAAAGTGCTCAGGCTAACTCAATGCTTTAAATAAGAGAGGCAGACAAAAGAGGAAGAACATTTATCCCACATTTTGGCCCCTGCGCCAAAACACACACAAGCGAGCTTTCTTTAGAAAGCCCTATAAACCGCTAAATCTGCCATTGGCTAGCTGCAGTCAGCTACCGCAGGCATGAAATATAATAGGCACTGCAATAAACTAGCTAGCTGGGGTTAGCTACAAGATCACTGCAGACAATGGGGATGAATGACCTATGTGTAACAGGAGAGATAAGTCAGCAACTGCTAACTCCACGCTAAGCGGCTAAGCACACATTTAAAATGTAATTACAGACATATTTCAATTCATTTTGGGTCCTAGGGTTGTTTTTGCAATCCACACCAGCTTGTTAGATCTATATTTAACACATTGCATAGCGTACGTATAGCAGTGCTTTGTACTATATGAAGACAAAACACAAGTGTGTGTTCTTGTCTCCTTGAGTGTGTGTGTGTGTGTGTGTGTGTGTGTGTGAATTCAACATAAAGAGATATTTTCTATCAGAAACAAAGGCTTCCATTGCCAAACCAAGTGATAAATAAAACACAAATAATAATACTGGTAATAATAACAATAATCACTGCAATAAAAGCATTTCATAGAGTTTCATCAGATGACTTCTACCAGGGGCGGCTCTAGGATTTTGACACATCCGGGGCTTAGCCCAGAAGAGTTAAGCAGATGAATTTTTTAGACATAGAGGCATTCATTCATTATGTACAATTAGGTCTCTGCATTAACTCTGACTCTACACCTACTGTCTTTGTTCATTTCTTGTTTGTAACTTTTTACTTTCACTCTACACTTGCCTTTCTCATTTACTTATTATTATTATTATTACTTCCGCTCTTTAACTGCGTTTAACTCCTCCTTCATACTTTGTGCTATTTCAACAATTAATAATTCGAAATTATACATCTTTACATAATTTCTATTCCCATTACCTCTTTTATTGCTGACCACCTTTGGGGGGAAAAACGTGGAAATCTTTTTTTGTGACATCCCAAACACACCTGAACAGCTTGCTGCCTGCTGCCTGTTAAAATGTTTTTTTTGAAAATTAATATTCGGGGCTAATTAAAAAACATCCGGTGCTTTAGCCCCGAATGTTTTAGCCTAGGGACACCACTGACTTCTACAGGAGTGGCGGTATGTCTGTACTTTCCTCTGTGTATGTGTGTGTGTGGGTGGGTGGGTGTCTGCTTGTGTGTGTGCGTGTGTGTGTGTGTTATGTATGTATGCCTGTGTGTGCTAATGTGTGTATGGTAGGCCTACTGTGTGTGAATGTGTCACCGTGTAAAGGCCTATATATGCGTGTTATTGTTTATGTGTGTCATGTCTTTGTTTCACTCTATGTAGTGTGTATGTCGTTCCTCATTTGTATGTTATTGCATTATTATGTGTGTGTGTCACATAACTTCTGCTTTGCTTTGTTTTTATGTTTTTCGAAGCTCTTCAAGTTCCCCTTCACACACTGCGGTTACCATGGGGTCGACACACGTTCCTCACCAGGGGGTTGGGGAAACTGCGAGGACTTAGAGGTAAATAAATAATAAACAAACCTCCTAAAACTGAGGGCACTTTGGATGTCATAAGCATAGCCACTTGCTAACCAGCGCACAGGCTTAGCGCTTCACTAACCACAGAGATAAACCTCCCTCTCCTCCCTCAGCGGTGACAGTGGCAACCATAATCATGCCATTCCTAGCCCCGCCCTCTCCCCTCCCCACACCACGACCTCGTGACTCAGGTCGCCCCAGCCCGTGGAGATAATGGCGTGTTTGCGGCGTTCAGCCGCCCTTTCGTCTCCTGTCTCTCTGAGCCTCTGTGCAGACTCAGGCCCCAACGCTTATCTTAATTTAATAACTCCCTGCATACATTACGAGCCGGAGAAACTGAAGTGAGTGGGAAGTTTGAGTGGAAGCCATCAGGGAAGGCTAAGAGTCAGAATTAGACACTATTGGCCAGGTGTTGAGCGTGTCCCACTGTGTGCGTGTGTGTGTGTGTGTGTGTGTGTGAATCCAACTGTGTGTGTGTGTGTGTGTGTGTGTGTGAATCAAACTGTGTGTGTGTGGGTGTGTGTATATCCAACTGTGTGTGTGTGTGTCAATCCAACTGTGTGTGTGTGTGTGTGTGTGTGTGTGCGTGTGCGTGTCCATCCTCAGCACCCTTAACACAGAAATTACATTAAATACAATGTCAGCCATCTAAGTGAAATACAGAAGGATCACGTAATAAAGTGCCCCTCTAAGTACTCTGTTCTGGGTACTTCTATTTCTTATGCTCTAGGAATAAGGGCTTATTATGGCCTAATGGGTCTCGGCTAGTCCTGTCAAACTCAAAGGTATAACAATTTATGAGTGGTGAAAAGGCTAGCTAGGTATTTGTGGTTCTTGGTCTATTTATTTGGTATCCAAATTATGTTAATACTTAATAAGCAATATATTCTCATTACCACATAAACCACATCAATACAGTATTCCCCTTTTCAGTCTTCAAACTAATGATAACATGAAATAGACAAGGCATGTAGGCAATGACATGCCTATATTGTTTTAAAAATAATGTTCACGACCCACAGATTGAAAAACACTGCAAATGTACCCTCTGGCCCTGCCGATGTACAGTACAATGTTAGTTGTACTGTAAGTTTGAGATGAGCGGTCGCATGCTAGGTTTTTGGAGAACTGACATCATTTCTTATTAAAACATCAGCTTCCTTTATCCAAAAATAACATCTCAACACAATTAGTGTCAAGATAGCATTCACCCGACTAGCATGACATGAAGTTTGCTGTCACACCATGTGTCAAAGGAGCTGCATTTTTTTTATTTTACGCTCAAACCATCTGTCCCCTGCACCATCTGCAACGAGATACTGAAACCTACAGCTGAAACACTGCCTGGGATACTAGTGTTTAATGCTAGCTTTAAGTGCTATGGCAATATTCATGGGGGGGTGCACATACCTTCATTTGGACATTGAAATGACGGGCAGATAATGATCAGCACAAAAGTGTAAGAAGTTGGGGTGGCAAGGGCAAAATGTGGTCACAGGCCAAATAAGGTTGGGAAGCGCTATCGATTGTTAGCTGAAGATGGATGAGGTTAGGTGTATGAAACTTCAGACATGCTTGTGTTGGGTCTGTACCTGGAGGCAAAGGTCTTCTTTCTGGAGTGGGAGGAGAGCTTCATGCTATGAGACGACTGCGACGCCTCCTCCTCCTGCTCCCGTCGCATCATCACTCTGGTTTCCATGACGACCACCCCCTTGACTATACTTGCACCTGTAGAGGCGGGGGAGGCAGAGGGACGTTGGTCCTCCACTGGGCTAGGTTTTGGCAGGGTTTCAATACACAGAGATGTTCATGTTTGATGGGAACATTTTATAAACATAGTAACATAGAATGATAGTACAATATGACAATAGTAGCCTATGCCATGCAAACATTAGTACATTAAAATAACTGTACACTATAACATTAGTATATTATAATGATAGTATTCTATAACGTTAGTATGCTATAATACTACTATGCTACAACAATAGTACACTATAACAGTAGTATGCTGTAACAGTGGGATAAAAATAGTATTTTATTGTGTGTGTGTGTGTGTGTGTGTGTGTGTGTGTGTGTGTG
>JAOPHQ010003454.1:57500-132819 GCA_030340625.1 Merluccius polli
AAGTACATACCAGAGACCAAGGACAACGATGCATTACTCCAAATCAACTTCTGTATTTGGATTGGAGAGGGATTAATACAAGATTATTAAGAAGATGATATTTCTGCTTACATTTTAGTTATCTATCCAAAGCATTGTCAAGCAGCAGGTAGCGTTTAGGGCATCTTGCTCATCTTGCCTAAAAGGTAGGTATACTTGTGGACATTGGGGATCGAACTCAGAACCAAACCATGCCACCCTAGCCATGACACTATCCTGCCCTTCGATTCAAGACAAACTGGTATTATAGACGAACTGAACAGTTGTTCAGATGTCATTTTACTCCCTTTCCTGTAAAACATAGGTACAGCTCTTTCAGGGTGAAACAAGTCCTCTAATTCTCCCTGACTGTAAAACATAATATGACCAGATCGTTTCCAGCATTGTATCTGCTAACGCTCAGATCATCTCCCCAAATCTACAAGCGAAATCGACCAAAAATAAAGATTCCTGGTTTAGTCTCCAAGATGGAGATCAGCAGAACTTCATTAGCAGGGGTTTGTTTCAATTGAACCACCAGAGGAATCCTGTCCACCTTATCTTTTGAGATAACGGGGAAATGCAGACAAAAAGGAGGAGATGTCCCGATAGGGAGATGCAGTACGCTGTAACGTTAGCCAGAGTAGCTTGTGCTTATCCATTCACTCCTCTTAGCATTTTTAGCTTCTTCAAACACCCGCTGATAACGCTGTAATTGCTTCAAAGTGTCCTGTTGGTTGCCGGGGTTTTAGATGAGGACGATGAAGATGATGATGAAGCAGAGCATCGGAGCTCCAAATCAGCACATTTACCGTAGCATTAAAGTCCCAACGGCTCATTTTAGCATAAATGCTAACCTATTTACATAATGTTCAATTAATTACAAGGCCATAAATAAAACACAGCTTCTTTAAGGGGACAACACGCTGCCGGGATGAATTAGTAGAGCGGCCTATTTGTACTTTTGGCTAAAAATGCATTCTCCTTCAGTTCATTATATACTGTTGGAGTACGCATCGTACTCTGCTGCACAGAAACTCAAGGAAACATTGTCTTTGTTCGATGCCAGTGTCTCAGGAATGGGATGTGTGAGTGTGTGCATCGTGCATGGCTCAGGGCAAGAGCGCATGAGGAGCACGCATGTCCTCGGCCGGGAGTGAAATTGTATTTTGGGCGGAAGATTCTAGCGAGCGACAGGATCTCTAA
Source organism: Merluccius polli (assembly GCA_030340625.1). Classification (NCBI taxonomy): domain Eukaryota; kingdom Metazoa; phylum Chordata; class Actinopteri; order Gadiformes; family Merlucciidae; genus Merluccius; species Merluccius polli. Next base: position 58,725 of record JAOPHQ010003454.1, read on the forward strand.
TCACAGTTTCATCATGTCTCCATGGAGAGAGAGAGAGAGAGAGAGAGAGAGAGAGAGAGAGAAAACCCACTGAGTACCTAACAAGCTGGAAGGTGTGCTGCTCTTTCTAACCTGCTGCCAATCATAGCAAGACATCACAAAATGAAAACTTCCCCTGGATTACAGAGGATTACACACACACACACACACACACAGGAAAATACAGACATACCACCACTCCTGTAGAAGTCATCTGATGAAACTCTATGTAATGCTTTTATCACAGAGATTGCTGTTTTTATTACCAGTATTATTTGTGCTTTATTTATCACTTGGTTTGGCAATGGCAGCATTTGTTTCTGATACAAAAATAGCTCTTTATGTTGAATTCAATTGAGTGAGAGGGAAAGAGAATGAAAGAGGGACAGAGAGAGAGTGAGAGAGAGAGGCAGAAGGAAGCTGTAAGTGGTGCAGTTTGAGGTTAAGTCTGTTTTAAATTGACACCGACAGATGGATGAGCCACATAGGGAGGCAGTGGGAGAGGGAGAGAATGAGAGAGACTGACAGAGAAAGAGAGAGAGAGTGACAGAGAAAAGGAAAGAGATTTCCAACACCAGATCAGAGACCAGTGATAGTTAAACTCCTCTTCTTCCTCTCTTCATCACAAGCATCACCAACTCCCTCTCTTTCTGATCTGCCAGACCTCCAACTACTCCGTGGCTCAGCCTCTCAAATTCAAATTCAAAATGCTTTTTTCAACAAACAACAATTATATTGCAAAAGCAATAAGCAATACAATCTGAAATAACTTTTATTTTTTAGGCTGTGGCTTCTAACTCTCTCTGGGTCTCTATCTCGCTTTCATTCTGTCTCTCTCTCTCTCTCTTCTCTTGTCTCTTCTTTGCCGCTCTACCAAATCAAGTTTAATTGTATCATTTGTTAATCACTGATCACCACAGCCCTTAATCACTTATCAAGCTTATCAGCTTATCAAGAACTAAATGCTATAAAGGCTTAATGTGCTGGGTGTGTGTATCTCTGGTTCTGTATTCTCATTAATAGTGTACACACTGTTCTGTACTTTCTCAATGCAGAGATTGCCACACAGATTGTATATTACAGACATAGCTTCCTCTCTGTCTCTCTCTCTCTCTTGCATTTTGTGCGCCACACACTATCACACACACTTCAAATACACACACTCTCCCTCTTGTATGCACACAGTTTTTTTGCTGTTACCTGGCAACAAGCTGAAGTTGAGCTGAACTTTGACTCTTGTACACCCCCTCAACTTTTGAATCATGAAGCACCTTTGACCGTCTATAATAAAAACCCTGTTGATACGTGCTGTATGGAAAACTAAGCAGGCCTGCTCACAATAAACCTACAGCTCTAGTTCTCGTAAACAGGAACACATGAGCATGTCATAAAACTGGACAGGTATCAGTATGGCTTTGGTTTCACTCTTGAAACATTAGGACATGTTGCCTCGCATGTAAAAAGACAAAATGGCGGAATATGTTTATGAAATAATCACATTCTTGCATTCTTGGTTTAGAGGGAACATTGTTTTATTTAATCTTACAAACATTTAATATGAAATCCAATTCTAAGTAATTTATAATGGAAAAAAGTGAATGTCACCTTTTTCCAAATAAATCAAACAAATGAATAAATAAACAAAAAAGCAAAGTGGTAAACGAGTAAAGTCAGATGTGGGAAGAAAAAATTAAACAGCAACATAAATATATCAGTATTATACTGTACGGTGTATACATACATAATGTCCATATGTTTTATTAGTTTGCAGTTGTGTGTACAAAACAGCCTCAGCCAATCACAACTGTATTACATCATCCATGACCCAATCATAAAACTCATTTGCTTAAACTAAGAAGCAAGCCCTTACTTTTAAAATCACAATAACTCTTATAACACAATAACTCTTCAAGCAGAACTCAGTCATTTTTGTCAAAAAATAAAACAAACCTTTTTGTTTTGTTCTGTTTTAGGACAAAACAAAATTAAAATGTCAATGCATCATGATAAGAAACACAAAAATAAGAAGTAAATTATTGTTATTATCAACAAAAACACACAACATGTACTGACTGTACCATTTGTGTACTAAATATGTACTGATTGTGTATGAAACTGACAAAGCCTGTACAAACGTCAGTATACAATAACAAGCAAACACAAAAATGTCAGGCCCAAACAGTCAAAATAACACAAAACATTTTCATAACCATGGCAATGCAGAAATGATCAGAAATTAGAAATTAGGTCTATCACAAGCTCAGTATTATTCCAGGTCAATATTGTAGACCGTTAAAGCAGCCTTAAGCCATTCCCACAGGGACCAGACAAATAAAATGTAAAGCTAAAACATAAGGCACTAAAACTACAGGACACACAGGATAACACAATTACGGTCTGTAATTGGCTTAGATTAGTGTGAGTGCAGTTAGAATAGACTTTTTAAGTCAAAGTAATGACCAAGTCACAGCGTTAGATGGAGGCAAAACAAAGCAACAACTGGTGAATAGTCGGCTACACCAACTATGGAAACTGTCATCTTGCTGTGTTGTTGAGTACCAGAAATAAAGTATTCTCTGTTGTAGGTATGGACATGTGACCAAGGTTTGTCATGTCCACCTATTCAGAAATTTGGGAACGTGGAGATACAGGTGATTGATCTTGTAACTCTCTTAGCGAATTAGCTAAGAGAGTTATGAGACAATCACATAGATAATATAACAACTATGTAGTTAAGATAATGCAAACACTTTCAAATATGAGATGTAGGTTACTTTATCCCGACATGCAAGTTCAGTTTGCCGTTAAGATATAGCTGTTTGCTCTATTTAAATTTGCTCTAGACCTTGGCCCCTGCCATTGGGCGACTATTACAGTCGCCCAATGGCAGGCTTGGACGGGGCTTATACCAACAACCTACATCCGGTAAGGCAGACAAGATCTACAGCAGTCTCAAATAATCACACGTTTTTACTTTTGTATTAACCCGAGTCCAGCGACGTGATTTTGAAAGCATGGTTTTTATCCTTAGACAGTATTCTACCTTACCAGGGTAGAATACAATCTCATTGCCATTTTAGGTTTGTTCTTTACGTTTTAATGAGGTTACGATGCGTCAGATTCTGAGAACACAGATCTTTTCTATGGCTAAACACCGCCACCCTCATTTGAGAGAAAGACACGCATAAAATGTATTTTTAGTGGAATTACTGGGGGGAAAAAAACACAATATAGAAAACAAAGTAATAACATTCATTTGATGACGCGTCTAAACTTCGTACACTTTCTTGGATACCAGAGGTGAAAACGGAGCTCTTGATGGTGGCGGTGCTGTGGCTGAGCCAAGAGCGAACCTCGCCGTCTTAACCTCATTAAGCCATAAACATCTACACTTTATAACTGGTAGGATAGAAGACAAACAACCATGCTTTCAAATTCAAGTTTGCTGGCCATATTCAGATCAACGTTACACTAACAAAAACCTAATTCGTCTGCCTCCACTCTAAGCCCTGCCAACATAAGAAGGTTATGGTTTTGTGGAGTGTGTGTGGAGTGTGTGTTGTTGATAGCTGGTTTACAGCCTCAGCTGGCCTGAGTCAGACTGATTGGACTCTGGCTGGGTGGGGCTGCACACCCGGGGTGCATTAACAACCATGGCACCCAGGATGAACCAGCTATCAACACACACACTCAGGAGAGAGCCACTGTCATGGCAGTACGTCACATCTGCTCGGCGAATACCATCGCCAATAAACACATACTTCAACCCGTGTCCTGTCTCCAGCGAGGGCCCCAGCCAAAGCGACTGATGTGGCGTGTGGTTAGAGTCCACTGCTACAGGTTTACTAATAGAAAAGGGGTCTATTGTTAATGTTACGTTTTTCAAGTAACACTCGCGGCCCCGGAGAGTGAGTGAACTTGCGTCAGAGAAACTCATATTTTCTTCAGCCATTGTTAAAAAACAAGCCAACAGAACTTGCTAGCCAGCGTTGGATAATGTGTTCAGGGAGTTATTCTGCCTCCATCCACGCACGGCCCACAAAAAGCAAAAAGAGCACCGTTCCTGCTCTTTTTTTGTGTGTACTGTGTAGGCTTTTTAAACTTTGACGGTCAACGGTCCTGTTTGGAGAGGATACGAGAAGGAATGGCGGCCTCGCACTTTTTTACATTTGAAAAAAAATCCATCTTAATGTAGCTTAAATATGTCCTTAAAAGAAACAATTGGTGTCATACTGTAGCCAGAAAGCTTGTATCATTTTACCTTAATCAAGGAAACCCTCAATTTGAGGCCACATCTTTTGAAAAGGAAGGTCCCAGCTTGAAATAAGCATATAAGCATATATTATTTCTCTGGACGGAGAAGGTTTCCTGTGAAACATAACCGTTTTAGAGAGCCAGCTGTTGCGAGTTTATGTATGCCTCCACCATTGAGTGTTTTGAATACCACAGCACCCTCTGTGGTGGCGAGGCCACACTGCAGGCGGGGCTGGAGCCTCAGTCCTCTCCCTGCACTCACAGTCAAGCTCTTCCAGCGTTCAGCTCAGAAACCGCCGGCTCCCACACTCCTCCAGGCGGCACCGATCAAACATGTCCTTCGAGTGCCCGAATCAATAAAACAGGTGGTTGAGCATTCAGTAGTAAACCTCGGTGCTACATCATTCCTGAATTTGTACTACCCAGCCTCTGAGAAAGACCTGCCCGTCTCCCTGCGCCTCTCCCTCCCCTTCCTCACCCACGACCTCGGGCTGGGGCCACGGCCGGTGTCTGAACCCGTATCCGCGGGTGCTCTCGTGCATGTTAAACCAGTTCTGTTTGTAACCCGAAGCCATCGTGTCCCGCTCCGACTCTGAGCTCCAGAGGCCTGCTGGGAAAGCCGGGAGAGCGGGTAGCATCGGGTATCCGTCGGAGCTGACGGACAGCAGGTTCGGGGTGGTGTTGGCGGTGCTCTGATCGCAGCCCGAGTCCCAGTCCGACTCCGACCCGCCGGTGCTGTTGAGGGACAGCAGCAGAGGGGGGCGGCCCTGCGCCCTGTACGCCAAATTCACCAGTAGCGGCTTCTTCATCTCCTCCACCTCCTCTTCTTCCTCATCTCCATCCGCCTGTGACTGAAAGGCGAGCATGGAGAGCGTCAGCTCACCTTTGAGGTTCCTCACCGCCGGCAGTAACAGGGCCCCCGCCGGATTGTCCCCCGGTTCTGTGAAGAGCGAGGCCATGTGTGATGTCACCGTGCGAGGTCCGAGGTTCGAGGTCTTTACAGCTTTGGGTTCTCTATCGATGACCCGGTCTCTGGGCATATCAATGTTCTGGTACACAGAGGGTTTATTAACGAGCGGGTGCGGTCCGTTCGCCACCTCGCCGGCTACATTGACGCTCACATCGGCGTAGCTGATGGAGGACTGGGTGGTCGACGACCTGGTCCGGGAGCTGACCTCCCGCCCCCCCGCCGAGGAGGAGCAGCTGCTGTCCTCCCGGGCCAGGCCATCGTCATCATTGTCGTCGTCGCAGGGGTCACACTGGGGGAAGTAACCCCTTGGGGCCAGCGAGACCGACTTGGGTTTGTGTTTGGGAAATGTGTTGAGTTTGATCCGCTTTCGCGCTTCCATGGGACAAACCACCGGTACAGAGAAGACAATATTCAGGTCAGGGAAGCGCAGGAGACTGGGCTGAGCGGAGGAACTCCCAGTCACCTGCTGGTAACACAGAAACACAACAACACCTGTATGTTGACAGCTAGTTCACAACTAACCTTTTCTGCATTTCTCATTTTTACTGTTCTGTGTCTATCTACATCCAATTCATGTGACAATAATCGAACTAAGGCGTTACAATGTCAGCAATGATAAAGTATTACATATATAATAAATACAATGTATATATTATAAATAGGTATAAGATAATGAATCCATTATGTTATGTAGTTCATTATGAATATATTGTTATTTAAAACATGTATCCATGTGTGTGTTTAAGTGTTGTAAGTCAAGAAATGTAATTACCTGCTAACAATGCATACAATTAGAAAGCTTTGTCATGAACATCTTCCTTGTAGTGCGAGTAGTAGCAGTACAGAACAAACAAAAAAATGCAGTAATGTAATCACATCGTAATCATCTGATGAGTAATTGTTTCAGCAGAAGAGGTCCCGGAAAAGCTTAACAAAATAAAAATAGACTGCAGCTGAGCCGTGTTGCCGTGTGTAAACCACAGTTATTTCTGAATGTTTTCATTGGATTCAGCCCAGAGGGCACAAGTTTTCCAGTAAGGAGCACCTCCTTAATGCAACACACACACACACACACACACACACACACACACAAACACACACACAGGGGAATTCCCTGCCTGTCTTACCATAGCTAGGGGCAGGCGGAGTTTCTTCCTCGGGTGGGCGTAGAGGTACACAAGGACGGCTGACAGTATCACAGGCACCAAGACCAGACCGGCCGCCGCCAGGAACCAAGGCACCTCAATCGACTGGTCACCTGGTAGGGGGGGGGGGGGGGGGGGTTCAGACACGTGGGTGTTGAAAAGGCCGACATATACAGTACATGTTTGTGGTGTAAAACCTGGCACAGTTCAGCGGATGGTGAATCATCCCGGGAGAACAAGTCGAGGCGTGTTAGATGCCTGTGAGCTGCGGTCTTTCCAGGATGTAGTAATGCTTGAGATTTTCTCTCACTCAGGGCAGCGGTTGTGTAAAGTAACAAACTATAAATAGTTTTGGAGTATCTGTAGTTTACTTAAGATTTAAATTTCTTTCATTTCTTTCACTATAATCTGACTACATAAAAAAAAGTTACTTTTACTCCAATGTGTTTGCAGTGGACTCATCGTTACTCGCTACAAAATCAAATCTGAATATAATTGTCTTATCGTGCTAATGGATTATTCCTACAGACTTCTGTACTTTTTAGCGTTTTGCATATGCGTGCGAACATCTGCTGATCTCAATGACAAGTTGAGGTATTAAGCCCACGTGGCCCTAGTAGTATTTGCTGGAATATCACAACTGGATGTCCGTAAGTTACAGTGAAAGCAGCCGTATGAAAACCTGTTCATCCACTAGTCGTGGTGCTGCACCTGTGACCATAGTTACCGCACTTTTGTACTTTTACTTTTGATACTTAAATACATTTTAACCCAGAAAAATACTTTTGATACTTAAGTGCATTCAATTTGAGCTATTTTATTACTTTTACTCAAGTGATTTTCTTACGGATGATTTAACTTTTTTACCAGAGTCACTTTCAACTAAGACATCTGTACTTTTACTCAAGTATGACTTTCTAGTACACCACTGGGCAGGAGGTAGCGCAAACTAAAATATGTTTAATGAAATCAAGAGAAGAAAGCTAAACCAGAAAGTTATGTTTTAATAATGTCTTGGTTGTATTTTGTGTATAGGAGTGTCGTGCCCATTCTTACGTAATATGTACAGAGTCACTCGACCTTTGTTCCATAGGCCATGACGCACTCTATAACTATCTCAACTACACATTGTCACGCACACAGGTGTTGACACACACACACATGCACAGTGATAAGTTTGATTTGTTGAGTTGCCTCCATGACTCCGTTTCTGTTTGTTTCATGTTTTCTCTATGAAATGTTAAGAAAGTAAGGTTTATTAATGTTTTGGTTTTGAGTGATTTCTGAATACCTTGAAATAAAGCTTGAGCTGATGCTTATTTATCATATAAATATCTTAACTCAAAACCCACCTCTTCAAAACTGGTGTATGGTATGCTATGGTATATCTTTTTTCAAGTGCTTTGAAAAGCGCTTTTAATGATAATAATACATTTTATTAAAAAAAATAAAATGTATTATTATTATGATTTTTTGGATTATTTTGATGATGATGATTATTGTCTTTACTTTTCATTTCGACGCAGAAGGAGGCGTTCTGGCTGGGCTGTCGTCCCCTCCGGAAGTTGGGCTTGTAGAAGACGTAGCCGCAGTACTCTGTGTTGTTGTTCTTCAGGGTGAGGTTGTAGTGAGGCGAAAGGCTCTCGTTGACCTGGGAAACGAGACGCGTGGATAACGTCAGGAGTCTGAGCGGGGAGACTCTGGGTCCATTCCCTATCGCTCGCGCTGAGGCTTGATCACTACAATTTCGAGCGCCAGCAGTATCACGATAAAGGATTGGGACAGCTGAGCCGCTTCAGCGTCATGAAAGGCGACATCGACTGTTGATGATCTGACCAATCACAACCTTCAGACTTTGTAGTCAATCGTTTTAGTTATATGTGGCCATATGGCGGCATGATATGTAAAAGGCTGATGACGTAGTATGAAGAATAGGATACACTGAGACACGCTGACGGAGGAGTGTGAACTGACCACTAAGAGACTCACCTGCACAGCCCAGCTGGGGCGGGTGATGATCAGGGTGTACCTCACTACAGGGTCAAAGGTCAAGTGTCGGCTCTGGTTCAGGATTTCCAGGAGGGGAGTGTCGCCTGGCCCCAGGGGCAGAGTGACGTTCAGGCGGAGCGACGAGCCAAAGACCGTTCTGGGCAGCTGGAGCTTAGGGGCCCCTAGAATAGCTACAGAGAGGGGGGGGAGTGAGAGAGAGGGGGAAGAAGAAAAAAAGAGGGATACAGAGAGAGAGAGACAGAGACAGAGACAGAGAGAGAGACAGAGAGAGAGGAGGGAACGGGACATAGGGAGGGAGACAGAGAATAGCGGAGGTATAATAGAGAGAAAAAGAGAAAGGCAGGGAGATGGAGTAAGAGAAATCGAGAAGCTGTTATTTAAAACCTTTGCACTTGCAAATTGCACACTAAAACCATTTCCATGAAAAGCTCTACGTAACAAAAATGTTGTCCAACAGGTCCAAAAAACAACAACAGAAATATAAACATGTAAATAAAATGTGTCTGAACCGAATTGAGCAGGTGCAATTTGCTATACTTCTCTAAAACACTTCTCCAGTTTGCCTTGTACTTCCTTTTTAGCTGAATGGCTCCATTGTTTCAAAGCAACAAAGCCCCATGTTTAGGGCATTTTGGTAACCACGGGCTGGGGTATGTATACATGAGCTCAACAACTTTAATAATACTCAATAACAATACTTATACAATACTTGTCTTCAGTAAAATAGACTCCAATTGATAGTGGAAGCAAAAACTACCCCCTACCTGCTCCTGACATGTTTAAATTCACTGAAAGTCGCTTTGGATAAAAGTGTCTGCTAAATGGCATAATAGTAAATAGTTTATGTATGACGAGTCAAGTATATATAACTATTCATATCTATCCATAAGTATACATAGAGTTATGTGCAAGTTGTAATTACACTACAAGGAAACACAATTATAGGTTCAGAGGGGCGTGTCTTACTATCGGCTAAAGGATGGAAGCGGTACGTCTCCCAGAATGGGCGCCCGTTGGCGTACACCTGGGCTTTGAAGTGGACGCCAGGGAGTGAGGGCGTCTCTGCGGTCAGGTCACATGACCGCGAGGTGATGTTCTGACACTCCATCTTGGGCATGAAGCGTCCCCAATTGTCCTCATCGCTTCTGTAAAACAAACCAAAACGGTAGTTTAGCGGTTGGCTCGTGTCAGCGATTCATTAGGCAGTATATCAACAAGATATGTATCGTTTATCAGCATTTAAGCATCTGCTCAATGACAAAATGGAAATCTCTCACGACCCCATATGCATAGCAGGCGACCGCAAGTGGGGTCTCGACCCACAGGTTGAGAAACACTGTTCAAACGGTTCTGGCTTCGACCAGCCTACTTGTAGGCATCCTTGAGCAAGATGCCCCAACCATACCTGCCCCTTATTGCCATGGATCTGAACTCAATGTAAGGGGCTTTGGATAGGAGCATCTGCTAAATAGTAGCGATGATGGAGACAGTTTCACACCATGCAGTTTTATAGTATAGGACGTTAAGACAGAGATAGTGTTGCAGCATATAACTATTATGCTACTCCTACTATTACTATTATGTTCGTCACCTAATTCACCAACACCAACAAGGTTTAGACCTTGGACACATTCAAAGAAAGATAACTGACGGTATGTCACTCATAGTAAAATTGTAATAACATTTTTGACAGTGTCTTAGCAATTATTTCCTTTCCCAAGAAGAAGATAATGAATGATCATTAATGCATGTGATTTGGTAGTCTTTATACAAAACGATTTGCAATTTAGTCATTTAGCTTTTATCCATGCTGATTTGCAATTTAGTCATTTAGTTTTTATCCATGGTGAGTACTGTGAATTCAGATACATGGGTGACCTGTCTCGACCCGTCTCACAATGCCACGAGTGCACACATTCTTAGCATGTTGTAGTCCAGTGGGATGATAAGGCAGGATTGTCATTTGACGTTCATTGTGTGCGCGTGTATAATTTTAAATCAATCTATATCAAATGTATAATAACTTCATAATTCATGCAAATGGTTTTGGTTTTTAATGAGAAACACCAGACAGGATGCTGTGGTCGTGATGTTCACATGAACGTTTAAATATGATGAATCCCACGCAGAGTTCATCTGTGTTCAGGATGACAAGTGAAACCATGACAGGAACCCCAAAAGGTGATCTGAGATCCACCGTTTCAAACCGTCCACCCTCTGAAACCCCCGCTTCCTGGCCGGACGTCCAGACAGCACCAGCAACAGCACCAGCCTGGGATAATGAGCAGTGGCGTTTGATTTGTAGGAGTCCCATCTCAATTAAATCCAGCAGCTGATCACTGAGGACTTCAACACCCGTTTTTTGTTTTTTTTATCGTGCACATTTTTTGTGTCTTAGTTTGTGGAAGGATTATCGGATGTGATATTTGTCAAGTTAATTGTTAAGTTACAGTGTTGTGGGCCCTGTGATATTCTGTGCGTCTTCTGGGCCACCCCTACTAAATGAGCCGAGACACGGCCCTTGTGAAGCGGAATAAGAAATGAAGGAATAGTTTGACCGACCTCAGCCTGCTACCTATTTGACACATGGATGTCGAGTACTGAAAGGCAACGCAGTGCATGCTGGGAAAAGTAAATAGCACAGCGCGGCGGCACTTGACATTTGTCTGGGAGAGGACATCGGGGATAATTACACCAGCTGGCATTTCCACTCGCTCCACGTCGTCTGAGGAGACTTAGCGAGACGAGCAGGAGAAGAGGACAAAACACTCAGAGGATCCAGGAAGACAGACCTGGAGGTTTTCCTGTTCCATCACCACCATATGTTGTGAATGATGCTCCACCTTAGAACCTGCTGCGATGGGGCCAATCAGAACACAGGATGCTGGCCAATCAGAACTTGGGATGCTGCCCTATGACATCACGGCGTGAACCTCAGAGGGTGATGGGAGATATTTTGAAAAAGCCACTATAATCAATAATGGCTTCAAATGTCGGAGAAAATAGAAAAATAGCAAAAACGAAAAACAGACCAAATCTTTACATTTTAATGTGTCCTGATATCTTGTATAGCAACAAGTACTGATTTGTTTTTATTCAGTCATGTAGAAGATAAAGTTATGTGATTAAGGGTTTTTCCTAGGTAAATGTAAGGTTTATGGCGAGGATTAGAGGTCAGGGTTCACCTTTTGTACATTACAGAGTACAGGACCGGCTCTCCTCCAAGGTGTAGGGGGTCTTTTATCGGGTCCCAGTGGAGAACATTGCAGAAGTTTCTGGAGTCAAAGTATGGCCTCTTGTCGCCAACAGCAACTAAACCGTCAGCAAGGTACACAAAGACTTCCTTACAGAACATCACCAATATTCATACATTACATCTGTCTATCTGTACCTTAGCTAACCCCAACCCTATATCTATATATTTATATTTATATACACATCATCTTACAGAATAACCCTAACCCTATATCTATATATTTATATTTATATACACATCATCTTACAGAATAACCCTAACCCTATATCTATATATTTATATTTATATACACATCATCTTACAGAATAACCCTAACCCTATATCTATATATTTATATTTATATACACATCATCTTACAGAATAACCCTATATATATATATATATATATATATATATATATATATATATATATATATATATATATATATATATATATTTATATACACATCATCTTACAGAATAACACTAACCCTATATCTATAGCTATATATTTATATACACATCATCTTACAGAATATTCATATGCTGCTTTCTGTTTCCAGGGTTGTAAACCAACGTGGTGAAGCAGCTTCTAGTTTTTATCTACCTTGACCACATATCTGGAACTAACTACCTCAACACTGTAAACTCTGTTTGCCACTGCATTATAATATATGTTCCCTATGGTCTTCAATATAATTTGTCAACATCAATTTCCTGGTGCTCTTATGAGTATAATGTACTGTAAATCCATTGTTTCAACATATACCGAACATCATGTATTTTATAAAAATGATATACATTTTATCTTTTTAAAACACAAATAAAAATAAAAATGATTCTTGGGAGATAAGTGACGTGTAATGGAAAAACATTTATGCAACACATTTTTAAACACTGAATAAATAAATCAATAAATATAAACCTATGAATAAACAAATAAAAAAATAAATCAATAAACATAAACCGTTTATGGTGGCTATGTCTTTTAACCCACTGTCTTGTCCCAAAAGGCACCAAAAAAAACAAACACCAACATATAATCCAAAAGGAAAAGACAAGTTTTCTCACCATGGCAGAATAAGAGACAGATGACAGCCCTCAAACACCACATCTTTCCAGGTTAACAGTCCCGGTCCCGGATCCTGGGTCCCAGTCTCTAAGTCTGTTGATCCAGGAGGCGTGAGAAGAAGGCAGTCCACATTAAATCCACACGGGTCAACTGCCGGCTCCACTCAGGTATTCAACGCGTGACGCAAGTGTTTCCATGAAGAAGTTCCAACAGCAGAATGAGATGTTCAGCCTCTGACCCCTCAACCACCTCAGTCTGAGAGAGGCAGAGAGGGGAGGGGCCTGGTCAGGTTCATTGTACAGGGCGGGGCCAGGTGAACTTTGTTACGTTTACCTGTACGTTTCTGTTCCCCCATATCTCTCTCTCTCTCTCTCTCTCTCTCTCTCTCTCTCTCTCTCTCTCTCTCTCTCTCTCTCTCTCTCTCTCTCTCTCTATCTCGCTCTCTGTGTTTGCCTCTTTCTGTCTCGCTGAGTGCGTGTCTCACCTGTATTTCTGGTTATAACTCATGGGAAATTATGCTATGAACAGCTAAAATAAAGAAACTGAAAGCATGCAGGGTGTGACTCACACACACACACACATACACACACACACCCAGGCCCAATTGTTTGGTTTTGGTAATTTGATCTACAGTATAGTGTGTGTGCGTGCATGTGTGTGGTAATTAATGCTGTAGTCACCTGTAATTACAGTGAATAGTCTGGGATCCTAGGAGTTAGGAGGGTCAGATCGGTTGTTCCATTAAGACAGCAGCACTGGTTAAGATCATAGTAATAATAATAAAATAACCATTTTGAGCACCCAATGACATGTTTACACATTTAGTAAAAAAACAAGTTTAACTATGGTTTGTTTTAGCTTTTTTGGACTTCAATCTGTTAAAACAAAATGCACACCCTGCAAAAATAGGAAGGAGGGACATGGAGGTGTGGAGGAGGATTTCTTTTAATGCAGACTTGACAGAGAGTCAATGAAGGTGTGTGAGGGCAGGGTGTTGAGAAAGACCGCTGGCAGCAGAGTTCAGGCCATTCTGGAGTCTAACCTTGGTGTTGATCGGTGCATCTCCCCGCCTTAAGAGCACTCCATTGTTGGAGGAGTAGTCCAAATAAAAGGTGACAAACGAGTGGACGGGCTGTGTAGTCGTGAGGGTGAGGCGGGGTGAGGCAGTGGCGTGTCCAGAGTACTTTAGTAGGGATGGCCCAGAATATCACAGAGAGGGGCACAGGTAGGGTGAGCACATTTTCAAAACCCCAAACCAGGACCCTTAAGTGTACCGCACGCTCATGCATATGCATGAGCATATGCGCTTACGCACACACCGCTGCATTCACGCGCTCCTCGGACGGTCCCGTTGCATGGGTTGGGAAGTCGTTCATCCAACTTCGGTGTGTTCATGAGCTTTGAAGTCGTCGTGTGGAAATAACATGGATGCTACAAAGAAGGTGTGTTGTATTTCATTGCTCAGAGTGTTTAAACAACACTTTGATAGCTGTTTCCAATTTTTGCGTGACACTGATAATGAAGAGCAAAGGAAACGGGTCATCAGGTTTAATTACATTTTTTTTAATTAAATATTTTCGAACTAATCTAGGTCACACTACGTGGACAGCAACTAACAGTTACAACCTAATACCATATGGCTAACCTGACAAATCACATGTGAGCAAAAAAATGATATGCAATACATTGATTAATAAAGTTAATAAAGTTTCTTACTATCAACCAAACATTTACTTTCGTCCGCCATGTGTGATGCCATCTTGTGATATGGCATCACAAGATGGCAAGGTCTGGAGGTCTTTAGAAAAGACAGATTTTGTCTTCGGCATGACAGCTAACCGTTAGCATGCTGACAGATTCTGTCAGACAGAGCCACAAGCGTCATAGGTTAGCAACAGTCCTCAGCAACGACACATTGATTGACTGACACACATACAGACAAATCAGTGTTGAATGCAGATGTGTGGTGCACTATTTATGTTTTTTGAATGGGTTAGGTAATAATGGGTAGGACACAACATGATAAACATATCCATGTAAGTGCGGACAAACCAGAAAGTCATGGTCACCGTACGCACAGGCCCATAACACTGTAACTTCACAATTAACTGACTTGACTTTATTCCTGGATGTAAGTGTAGTTTTAAAATGAATCATGTCTCATGTTGACTGTGTCCCAAACATCTACAACGCTGCCTATTCAGGCAGTATTCGGAGGCAGGGAGGCACCAAGTCGTGTCTCAATCGAATATACATCAAAAATGCTGCCTGCTGAGGTGCTTCGACTACGTTTATGCTGCCTTTTGAAGGCAGCATAGACGTATTGTAGTGATGTTCTTTGAGGAAGAAGGCCGCCGACACAGGATCGCTTTTAACTCACTTTATTTGTTTAGCTTTAGGTATATTATCTATGAAGCAAAAGGAGCGGTATTGTAAAATTCACGCGTGGAGCTATCCTTAGCTGGATATCTTAACAGATACGCTGCCTGGGGGTTTCTCCCCTTCCCCCGGATGTGTGGTTTGGTAGTACCTGGGCAGGCGTGGCTTCTATGATGCATACTATGCTCTGATTGGCTAGTGTTGAGCGCCCGCCCCCAGTGTATTATGTGTGCTGCCATCTGGTGGCCAGGTGCAGTTAATACAACTTATATATTTATTTATATTCCCTAGTGGCTATGTGTAGATATTACAGCCTGTTGATACATATACTATTATTTATTCTTAACAGTATCCTTTGTTGGTCAAGATATCTCACAATCCCATGCGCCCGCTCCACCACTCCAAAAAGAAGAAAAACAATGGCAAGCAACAGCCCCGAGTTTGTATACAAATATAAGTTATATTTACTTTTTTAACCTCCGATTTCTTTTTCCACCGAGAAATCGACAGTTTAGTCACTGAATATCCATTCTATTTAGATGAAGAATGCTTATTTAAGACATTTGTCCCGACTTTACTTTTGCAGTGACCGACAGGCAGTATAACCGTTGTAACTGACAAACTGTCGGTATTTCGTCAACTGTCTGTATTTTGGCGACATCATGACGTCGAGACGTATTGCTGCCTTGGAGGTCCGTCTCAATCCAGACTCCTTTACAGGTAACTTCATACAAAAACACTTCCTCCAAAAGGATACTGCCTGGGACACAGCCGTTGTCTCATGCAGAATTTGTTCATTTACCATTACCGTGACAACCAGTCATGATCGATATAATTATGGGATCAATAACCTGTGACTCTTCAGGGATTATTAACAGACACAGTATTGTGCAACATTTATGATAATGTTTATATTGTGCCTAGCCCTATCACTTCACAGCTTGTTTTAAAGGCCAGCCAATTAATTAAAGAGTAGCGACCGGGTTAGTAGCTTATGCTAACTAACACACATGGTAGCATTGTCTTGGGTGTAGCCTATTAGCGACAAGACATGAGAAAGGGGGATAGCCTACAAGATTGATTGAATACCATCATCAAAATTCTGAACCATAACATTGGAAATGCAATCTGTGACAATCTGCAAATTATGAAGTGGTTCGTCCATAAATATTTTACAAATCAATTAAGATGTTGAATAATGTATCAAGTGCATCATCAGATGACGTGCCATTAACCAACTGTTTTTTAATAAACAAGAAGAAATTAATGTATGAACGCTGATCATAAACTAAACAAATGAAAGCTATTAACCGAACATGAGATCAACGTTGTCACGGTAACCACGCCCCCCCCCCCCCCCTGAATGTTAATATGGGATAGATGTGACATCTGCATGGTAAAGGATGTTTTAGTGAATTACTGTCACCATGATGACGGGCTGTCACCGAGCGAGGGGGAATAAATCACAGGGCGATCAAGTCTCATTTATTTGCACTGCACTTAATCACTGTTATAGTCTCGCAGGACACCATAGCCTGTCACTTAACAGAGGAGATCGAACAAAAGATCCCCAAGACGGACAAACTCCACTTAAAACGATAAAAAAGGGGAGCAAAGAAAGAGCCTTTTTTCTCAGGCAGGAGGTGGAATGATTTTGAAAGCACACAGACATTCATGAATTTCCCGCCTGGGATCAATAAAGTACTCTCTTCTCTTATCTTATCCTACATACCCACAGGAAAGACTGAGTTTAAAATGCTACCCTGGACAGGTTTTCAAATTTATACGGTTCATAATTTAATACAGATTACTAATTTATCATGAAACTTCTCTCCAAAGCAACTGACAGTGAATTTTAGAATAGCCTTTATCTCATTAAGGAGCATGCGGGGGCTTAAGGATGTCTAGACTGTGGACATTGGGGTTTCGAACCCAGAACCTTTTGACTGGGAGTCAAACATCCTAACTTTGACTGTTAACTGCAAGATGATTTAATACTTGTCTACATGGAAACCTACAGGGTCACCCAACCTCTCCTTCCAACAAACGTAGCCTAGGCATTTCCAACACATAAAATGAATACGTTCATGAAAACTACTAGTCACACAAGGTCTAAATAAAACAGGTAAAACTAAATATCTATACAACCAAATGGTCAATTCAACAGTTATTACCATTAAAACCAGCTGGGTCTATAGCGCTAGACCCAGCTCATCTAGCGCTATAGTTTTTAGCTCATTTAGTTTATTTCCCAATACCAAAAACATCTATTTTGAGTCGGTATTGAAGCCTCGGTATCGGTTGTTCTCCGCCTATTCATCTAATCCCACAATGCTCTCGGGAATGAAAATACATTTTTATGTGGCAGTTGCAAAGGTAGGGAGGCAGTGAGCTTATTATGGAAGATCTCGGCTTCTCTTTCATCCAGAAGTGAATGTGACTTTGTGTGACTGTTTTTTTTTTTTTTTACTTTTTCTCTCCAGCGATTCGCTCCTTTCGAAGCGAGATGCCCCTGACAGCTCAACAGATTGGAAAATCAGGTGGCTGGTGTTCTACTCTGTCAGTCTATACGCCAGACGGACAAATACAGACATGCATCATAGTACCGTCGTAGTACTTATAGGGAGATACTTTATTATTTGTCCCCGTGGAGACATTGGTTTTGCAGTGTTATCACAAGGCATTTCATCATAATAGCACAAAAAATCCCTAACAGACATTCTCATACACATGTATACCTTGCAGTAAATTTGGTGTAGAAAAAGACAAAAAGACACTTGCAGTACTTGCTAACAGACTTATCTACTTATAGATAGATACCTGCATTGTATTACTGTAGTAGTACTTGTAGACAGATCCGTGTATAGTAGTACTTATTGGCTGTGTAGTCGAACTAGTTAGTTGTCTGCGTACCACTACTTATGGAAAGATATACCCATCTATTGTGGTACTACTTATCCTGCTTCTCAGGTTTAAAAGATAAGCTGCAGAATCCACCTCGATCGCAAATAAACTGCAATACATATTCAACAAGCCTTCCCTCTGCCTTTATCTTTGTTCATCTCAGCTATCTCCATGCGTCTATATTCTGTTGCGTACACCGCTTTGTATTTCTAAATCAGGTATAGTTTGGATGTTTTTGCTCCACTATAAGTAGCCTAAACTATCAGAAGCAAACTAGATAAACTAAAGTAAACAGAAACCTGAAGCAAAAAGTAAACAAGATGCAAGACTCGACCAGACCTTTAAATGTTAAAATATCAGGGAAAATGTTGATTCCTACCAACTAATGATGATTTTATCCCCTGCTGTGTAATGTATTCAGTCGAAAACATGTGGAAAAAAATCTCTAAATCACTGGCGAGACAGCAGGGTGCAACATGACTGGTATACCTCCTCCTCCACTGCTTGTTGTTATTGATATTATTGTGTTTAGGAAAGTGAACGGCTGAGTACCTTAATGAGTCTTAATCAGAGCCTTCGCAAAAACAAGCTTTTAATGCGCCGCCTCCCTCTGCCGGGACAGTTCAACAACTTCATCATCACGCAGGCTAACGCCACTAACGCCACAGTTTCATACCCCGATAAGTGGTTTGAAGTACGCCGAACTGGAATGAGCTTTTCGCTCTCTTTGTTCTTAGCGCGGTTTATGTTTTATGCTGGCACAGCGACCCAACCCAACAACTGGTGTGTCTCTGGAAACAATCTGCCTCCCTCACGCAAAACCACAAAACAACACAAAGGATAATTTAGTTTGGTTCCGTGTGGATCTAGGTCAGGCCTGTGTGCACACAGCGGGCCTCACTAATATGAGGTATCACGGCAACGTTGGACGTGTTCTGGTCTCATGATTAAACACTGAGGCTTGGCACCGATGTGCTTCAGCGACTGATTTTAATGAGCTGCTTGTTTGAGTAGCGTCCAGAAGGCAATGTCATCGACACATGGCAACGTGCTTGTCGCTGATATGAGGACCTGATAGAGGACTTGGCCCTCGGACAAAGCAAGCGAAAGGCGGATAAGATGACACCGACACACAATGAGCCAACGCATTAAACCAAACCCGCCGCTTGGCTTTGGGATGACGACACCGAGCGAACGCCCTAGGGGGCTGCTAAAACACCCAGTTCATGTTGAGCTTGGCTGCCGAACGAAGGACACCTCGACCAGAAGCGAGAACTGTCGCTAGATGAACACACGCTGCCAAGAATCAGCTGAGCAGACTTTTACATGTAGTCATTTAGCAGAGGCTTTCATCCAAAGTGACTTACACGTTAGGCTGAGAATATCCCGAATTTCCCATCTGGTATGAATAAAGTACATCTCATCTTGATTTATCTTTAACCATCAAAGCATCCAATCAAAATTGGAGCAACGTCCCAAGTGCTGCATGGGCAAGTTTTAAAAACGAAAGAAAATAAAACCTCAGACACACAAGGTTAAAAGGGGATTGTTGTCAAATTCTTAATGGTCAGTTAAAATGCAGTCACCGCAGCACCGCCTCAATCCTGACGACACTTTAGCTGGGGGTGAACCCTCTGCTGCCGATACTGAGCTAACCTAGAGAGAGTCCTGAGATTGCTGCGGTATCCATCAGGTTTTATGAAGCCATTGAACCGACGGTGATAAACACATCCGTACTCTGAATGGTAACCATGGCAACGGGAGGCGGGGGAAGACATATCGGATCAAACTGTGTTTTTAATAGACTTCGCTTTCCTGGGCTGCCTTTTATTGTGTCATTTTATAGCCGTTTTTTATTTGTTGTGTCTTATTTGTTATGTTTGCGTTTGGAGGATTTATTCTGCCTGCGGTATGTCCTTGTGCTGACTAGCATTACGCAATGTTTGTTTTCACTGGTTTGTTGCCAACAGAAAACAGACAAAGATTTTACTAAACTTCTTCCGTACCCCTAAACCTGTCTGTTTAGATGATGTCTTTTGGATACAAACTAAGGACACAGTGTATTCCTGTAGTCTCTCATGAACAAAGCACATCACTGCAACTGACCGCACCTCTCGTGGAATCTCTAAATGTCACCAAATCCTTTGATCCAATGCTGGAAATATACCTCAGACCAGGGACTGGTGGTGAAAAATGAAAGCGATCCATTTCAAACGAAAAGTCTCCTCTTTTCTTTCAAAATGCAATTGATAATGCAGGTGGTATGTCACTGTGGAGTGTGTGTTGTTGATAGCTGGTTTACAGCCTCATCTCGCCTGAGTCAGACTGATTGGACTCTGGGGCTGGGTGAGGCTGTACACATGTGGTGCATGAGAGCAATCATGGCACCCAGGATAAACCAGATATTATCACACACACTTAAGAGAGAGCCACTGTCATGGCAGCACGTCACAGCTGCTCTGCAAATACCATCGTGCCATCGCCAATAACGGCAGTCTACAACATCTACTTGTGTCGGAGGGCCCCAGCAAAAGCCACTAAGGGCGTGTTCACACCTGGCTTTTTCAACAACAAAAAAAGCTGGCAGCGCTTTTTGTCCTAAAAACGGCGAGCGCGTTTTTTCTGTCGCCTAGCAACAAACCCACTCTAGACCCCGACGTTACTCGCCTACTACGTATCCAGGCTACCCATCGTTGTTAAATGGCTAGAAACAGGCGATTGGCGCTTGCATTGGCCCTAACTGTGCGTTCACACCAAAAGCGCACAAAGAGGAATCCTCCTTGTCCACTCCACCTAAGTCGCTTTTGTCGCTTTTGCCCCCCTTCAGAATGTTCGTTCTTGCTTTTTTTTTTAATTTAAAGGGCCAGCGCACCACACGCGCTAAACACCACCACGCAACTACTGCTGTAGCACAGCCCATTTACCGACACCGTTGATCACGGAAAGTTACTTGATGGAAAGTTACTTGATAAAGTCATTAAAAACAGAATTACTCCGATTGGCTGGAGAGTGTAGGTTAAAAAGTGTTTATTTACACCATCTTTTACACAAGACGTTGACGCTATGAAGACGCTATGGCCACGTTGCTTGGCAACGCCTGCATACGGGAGATATTAAATAGTCTGCTTGACTTGTAAAAATAAAAAAAACCTCACGATTTCAACATACATATTTTATTTCATTCTTTCGTAAGTGACCATGGTACTTCGCGGAAGCAACCGTCCGACGCGAACGCCTCCGCGTCGTCCATTCATTTCTGTTAATGGACACCTCGTCGGGTTACTCCCCAATCTTATTTACGGAAATGATCATCCCAAATAAACACCGATTTTGCCAAATGTAATGTTGTCAAATCATAGAGGACATCATAGAGGTGTTCTGCTACGGCGGCGATCAGCATTTCCAGCGACATCTTGGAACGAATGTTTGGTAGGAACTAAGTTACGCGGGTTGTTTTCTGGGACAGATCTGACCGAGGGACGACGGCAGAACGAGACATCCCCATTGGCTATCATGGATTTTCCACCTTTCCCTCCTAGTCGCGTCATAGCTCATTTACATAAAGTTGGAGGATTTTTAACTTTTTTTATCCTCCTAAGTCGCCTAGTCCACCCGCCTCCGCCTAGTCCTCTTTTCCCTCTTTGTCCGCCTGGCGCCCAATACACAATGAATGACTTCCGGGATCATTTTCCTCTTTGTGCGCTTTTGGTGTGAACGCACAGTAACTGACCACGAGGAGGAGAGTCGTGTACAGCAGCAATGCCGACCATCATAGTCCAGGAGCTTCGTTTCGATGATGGCGTAGTACTGTGATTGGTCAGCTGTCAAAAAAGCGCCTGACGTCGGGCGCTTTTTTTCTGACAGTCGAACTTTTTTCAACTTTTTTTTACGCTCGGTGCGGGAGAAGAAAGCGCCGAGAGTGGCGTTTAAAAAAACGCCGCGGCCGTTTTCCAAAAGTGCTCTGCTACATAGGAATACAATGTAGAAAGAGCGCTGGCAGAAAAAATAAAACGCCAGGTGTGAACACGGCCTAAGGTGGCGTGTGGCAGGAGGAACTGCCACAGTCACCATGGGAACACACCGAGCAAATGTGACAAGTTCCTCTTTACCCTAACCCTAACCCTAACCCTAACTGATTCGACATTTAAAGATTATTCTCTCTCTCTCTCCCTCTCCCTCTCCCCCTCTCTCTCTCTCTCTCTCTCTCTCTCTTATTAGAGGATAATGACAAAAGGAAGAACAAGTTAGAAAATGTGAGAAAGAAAGTCCGTGAGAAAGACAGAAAGTGATCGACATGTTGAAACACCGTCCATGGGGAGTGACATGTGAGCGTATCTGCTTTGTTTGCCGTGAAGCAGTCGAGTGACAGTGAAGGACAAAGGTTTTTGCCCCTCCTGTCCGCATGATAGACCATCGCTCATTGCTGCCTGTTGTCCTGACTCTGATACCTATTGTTCAATATAGACCTGTTGTTGACCTGTTGTTGACCTGTTGCGACCTGTAAGTATGTTGTTGTCCGAGTCCACATCCTATCCTACGTTTGAGTTAGTGCATTTAAGTTGTGATTTGGACCAGGATCAACCATTATCACCGTATACTGTGTAGTATTGTAACCCAAGGGTAAGGGTTTGATGTTCCTTTAAACTCTAGACTTTAAGCTATTTACAGATCTGTCGTTTACCTTTTGTTCAACTATAGACCTGTTGTTTACATGTAAGTCCTGAAGCGTGGCTGGATCTGTCTGTCCGCATCTCTGCCTATCCGACCATCCTGTTGTCTGCGGACCTGCTAAGAGGCATCCTGTCTTATAAAATAAACTCCCTGCATGCATCTTGCTGAGCTCTAGGATACCCATCAGTGAAGTGTCATGGTTGGATGTTCAAACGGCTGCCAGATGAACTCATGCAGTTTGAATGAGAATAGTAAAATGTTGGTTCGGAGGCGAGAGAAATCACAGATCCCAGGTGATAATCTGTGACGAAAATTACAATATAGTGTCATTAAAGCACAAAGGAGGAGAAGAGACTAACAGGCCTGATCTTTTACTCTTCATCAACAAACTGAAATCCAAGGCTCTCTGCATGGCTGCATTAAATAGCCCTCTGCTAGCCAATTTACCTCCAACAACGTCTCACCTCGCGGCAGGGAATGGTGCAATACAGATGAGAAAAAAAGGGAAGTGTAAGAAAGAGGAGAAAGTCGCATGGCGCAGGTTAAAACAGGAAGCAGATCTGTCCTCCCCCACCCCACCCCACCCCCCATCACACCACCCGCAGCGATACATGCCCTTTTCATCTGTTAATGAGAAATGATTTTTACCGCGCGCCGCATAGACTGCGTGTCTGAGGGCTACAGCATCTGATTTCATCATTAGCACCTCGCGGTTCTGCAACATTATTCAAATCCATCAGTTAGCAGCCGCCCGTTCTCGTTTAGTCGCCCGCGCTGAACAAAGGGCAGCGAGTCAAACACAGAGTTATGATGAATGGGAATGGCGGCACAGAGCTGTGGGGCAAGCAGCACTAAATTATTTATGAGGTGAGGTAAGGTCGCCGTGGTGGAAACAACAGCAGCGCTTGATGTTGTCGTTCGGGGGGTGAGGTTGTCGCCGTCGAGGCTAGCTGCGCGCTAGCCGCACGGCAGCGCTTTTAACTAGAAAAAAAGCTCTGTTAAATAATACAGTACACCCTCACCGACTCGCCCCCTTGTCTCCCGTTAACCCTGACCCACCTAACTTAACCTTGACTGGCCTAACCTCGCCGCACCCTACTTCTGACACCCGTAACCCTGGCTCCCTAACACCCATTTCCCTCACACTACCTCTGATAGCCTTGATAGCCTACCTCTGACACCCGTAACCCTGGCACCCGCCATCTGTCAACATTTTGATTATTTTAAGTAATATGCTATTATTCAGCAGCATTGGCAATTCCTTTGTGTGCCGGTGAAGCTGAGCTGTGGCGACACGGGGGGTGGGTCCATCATGGCAGCAGAGTTTCCCACCCGCTGCATGCCTCATCCCTGGGCATGACAACCGCCATCCCTCACCGCCTCCCAGGGCAGCCGCCATATTGGATCTTCCGCAGAGAAACGAAAGGCGAAATACATCAGAGCGGCTCTAATGCGTAAATGAACACCGGCCCTGGCTGGCTTCACCACCACGTCCACAAATCAAAACGTGACAATCTGAAATGGGTGGGAAAAGCGCAGCCTGCGGGCTACAGGGTCTTATTTTACGCGCCACCTTGGGGGCTAAATTACAAGGGGACCATAAATGTGTCCTCCAACAGAAAGGTAGAGAGAGAGAGAGGTAGAGAGAGAGAAGTGTATATATATATATATATATATATATATATATATATATATATCTATATATATATATATATATATATATATATATATACATACAGAGAGAGAGCGAGAGAGAGAGAGAGAGATGGGGGAGAGAGAGAGAGAGAGATGGGGGGAGAGAAAGAGAGAGAGAGAGATGGGGGGAGAGAGAGAGGGAGAGATGGGGGGAGAGAGAGAGAGAGAGTGAGTGACAAAGCGGTAGAGAGAGAAAGCGGGTGTGTGTCCTCCAAATCTGGACTCCATTTATTGTCATTATTGAATTCTCGGGGCGGCCCGCAGATTCACTCCGCCGAGTCACTGTCAGCGGCCATCTTTGGGGACATTTGTCTATGTTAGCCTCGGCCAGAGCGTGGAGGCCCGTTCCGCTAAACGCTTTAGCGACGCCGACAGTGAACACCCCTAAACGCCGTGACCCCTAAACGCTAACCCTGACCCACTGAGGGGCCTTTTAATCACAAGACTCGTGGCTCCGGGGTGAAAATGTGTTTTACGAAGACAAACGACTCGGAAATCCTTCAGGAGCGGTTTGTAGCTTCAATGTGGCCGGGATGAGTGTGCATGACCTGACATCGCATCTCCAACACTTGTTTAAAACATTTAGTCACTACAACTGATTGTTAGAAATGTCTTCTATATGTTTATACTCTAATAGCAAGAATAAACTGTAGCCTTTATAGTAACCGGTATATAATTCCTGACTCAAGATATCCCGACTTTCCCTTTGGGTTGAATAAAGTACATCATTTGCATCCCAAAGTAAGAACACAGAATAGCATTAAATATACAAATATTATATCAGGACAACATGCCATATGTTTGTTACTGTCATGTATCCATTTGCCAGCATTTATCTTTCATGGCTAAATTTTGTTTTCATATAATTGGTTTATATGAATATCAATGATTTGTTGTACTACTCTAGTCACTACAGGATGTCACTCCCTGTCAAAGCATCCTTGAGCAAGGTGCCCTAACCTTTACCTTCCCCTTAATGACTGAGTGTATCTGACTTCATTGTAAGTCACTTTGGAAACAAGTGTCTGCTGAAAAACAAAATAATAGCTAGCTAGACATTTGATTTTTTTGTAGGAGGCAGGTTGGTGGGATGTGAAAGTCAATGGGAGAGCTTCAGGCTACCCATTTGACCAATTACCAACGATTTACAGAACAGAAGTTAGGCTACACAGACCGTTTCCCACGCTGTTCATATTGAGTTGTTTTTAGTTTTTTAGCAGATTGCTCTAAATTATCCATCGACTTTCACTACATTGGGCTTCTGTTACTGACCCACTAGTCTCGCATAGCCAGCCCAATCTCCACACTTGGTTTTAGCTGGAGAAAGGTTTGGCTCTATTCACCATCATCCTGGCATAGGGGAGAAAAATGCACCATCTTGTTTGTATTTCTTTAACCAATCACAATCGTCTTGGGCGACGCTAAGCCCAAGATGTAGCGACGGTGGCAGATGGCGGAAGGGGGAGGAACATAAGGTCTAAGCCCCGCCCAGAGCCTGCCATTGGGCAATTACTACAGTCGCCCAATGGCAGGCTTGAGCGGGGTTATGCCAACAACCTACATCCGGTAAGCCAGACTACCGACCCACGGGACTACAGGTTTCTGCCAAAGACATTTTCTTCTTCCACCCACTGTTGGATCCTCAATAAAACGTCAAACTTCTCTCGGTTAGCAGCCGCGTTAGCACCGTGGAGGCCTGGAGGACTTTTAATGTGTAGCTTTTGATTCGCTCTGCCTCAAACAGGGGGCTAGTTAGTGGTCATGAAGGCATAGAGCTACGGAGCGGAGCCCTTCAGAAGCAGTCAACGCTGAAATGAAACCAGTTGAGATGGAAGACGCAGAACAAAAGGATCCAGACGGCGGGAGCAACAGGGCCGATTCTCAACCAATTCTCCCCGCCGTGGTGAACAGAGAGAGGGGGAGGTAGTGGAGAGATAGAGAGAGGGGGGGAGGGGGGGAAGAGAGAGAGCAAGACAGAGAGAGAGAGAGAGAGAGAGAGAGAGACACAGAAACAGAGGGAGAAAGATAGAGGGAGAGGGAGGCAGAGAAAGAGAGCGAGGATGAGAGAGAGATTAATTGAATTGAAAGAGAGAGAAAGAGGATGGGAGAGATTAATTAAAGGAGAAGGATCGAGGGAGAAAGAAACAGGCAGAGATAAAGAAAGACAAAACAGCTGTCTGTTTCATGGTTCTTTTGTGTTTTTCAGACTGTTGATGAAGTGAAAAATGTGTGAAAAATATGTGTTTGGGTTTTGATGAGAATCCTTCCAGGTTGTTTGCTGTGTCGTGACGCACAGTCAGACCGTCGGCCACTTATAAGACACAGATGGATTTTATGCTTGATTTTTTTATTTAAAAAAAAAAATACTGTCCAGAAATTGTGTTTCTTGTTGATTCCCAGACAAAATCCATACACAACACAGGAGATCAGTAAACCCTCCAGCATGTTCGGTGCTGTGATTTATGGTCCCAGTGCCAGGTGGGTAAAAGAGGAGTTGCATCCCAGTTGCTAAATCAATTCTATTATCCAACAACCACCACACCTCCTGTTCCATAGCTCTCCTACCAGTCTCGTACACCGTTAGTGCACTAGCGGCTCTACACCACCCATAAATGTTCCCGCTAATAACTCACAGACTTTTTATGGAGCTGGTGTTCATCCGTACGGACACGACCCATTAACCTCTCTCTCGACAATAAAAGAAGTTCCTCTCAGGGGGGCTTCTCCCATGCTAATGCCTCGTCAGGAAGACCATAAACACTAGAAATGGAAGCGGGGGGTAATACGTTCCTGTCGACGGGCCTCATGTAGCGCTGGGCGAGACTAATGCCGTCGCTGTGGACTGCAGAGGTGAGGCCGTGGGCACACACACACACACACTGAGCCTTTAAGTCCTGTTTAGATTTGATGTGAGCCATTTCACCCTCCGTTCTTCTCGCGCACACAAACACACAGGAGTAAGGGATGTTTGTCTTAGTTGACACCGAGAGATGAATACTAACACAAACGATGCCTCTCTGTTCCCTAGCCGGGTTATAAATGTCATAAAATGAAAATGAACAACGATGAAATTAAATGGACAACGATAAAATTAAATGGATTACAAGCAAAAACATTTTTTGGTTAGGGGGAGACGAGAATCGAACCGGCAACCATCCACAATAGACGTGATTTGCTCCTGAGTGGCTGCCATTTGTCCCATCTCCAGTAATATCAAAGTGAGGGCTGCACACTGTAATAAAAATATCGACTTATTTTGTTTTCATTTTATTTCTATGGCACTTTTCCAGATGCTCGGAGATGCAGAGCATGAAGAGCATTTGAAAATGTTTTAAAAACAGTTCAATAAAAAATGTGTCAGACAGTTAGGAGGAATCCATCTCCCTCTCCTTACCCCTCTCTCTCCACTTCTCCTCCTACCCATCTCTTCATCCATACCCCCCTCTCTCTCTCTCTCTCTCTCTCTCTCTCTCTCTCTCTCTCTCTCTCTCTCTCTCTCTCTCTCTCTCTCCAACAACAGCACAGTGACTGTGCACTCAGCCATCTCTGGGGTGTTTTCAGTTGCTGTTTAAAGTGATGATTCTTTTATGGGGAAGTGAGTCAGACCTCAGTACACACCTCCAGCTAAGCTTTGCTCTCGCTTTAGCGTCCAAACACTGTTACGTTTGTAATGCCCGTGTGTGCCCTGGGCCATCGGCCTGTCAAACCCCTATCAATAACATCTGAAGTGAGGTGGAACCTCCCCCATCAAAACCAACACATCCCTGGAAACCTGATCGAATGGATCAAGCAGGGGAAAAGAGGCTCGGACGCCACGCCTCACTCTTACCGTCTCGTCTGTAGTTGGGCGTCAAGAGAATTAACTATAAAATAACTGTGGGAAACACGGCGAATGGGCTGTGATCCTTGGTTAACGGATCTATTCAACGTTAGACTAGACTATTAATGTTCTATAAGATAATCAGTTTAATTTCTCACTCGGGGGTAGCCAGTAATAGGCTCAGTGTTTCTGGGTTTATGAGTCATGGAAATCAAGCTGTGTTGTGCTGGCTTTTAAATAAACATGTGAGTATCTTTCCCCTTGTTGAGAATGTGAGGACCTTTGAATATGCAGCTTGTTCACCACCTATAAATATGTAAAATCACAAGTTGGGCTGTGATTGGTTCAATCTACTTGTGATGTCACAAATTACATGTTGGAACCAAGTTGATGATTTGTGACTTAAGTTGATTGCTACTTGGGATGTCCCAAATCATCAACTCGTATAACACGAGTTGATGATAGGAGATGATATGAGAAGGAGGTAGAAAGACACTTCTTCGTATTGAGTTGAAGAATATGAAAACACTCTTGTGAAAAGATCACATGAAACACTCTGTAGTCCTTTAGACTTAGACATAGGTTGTCCAATCAACCAGATAGATAAAGATATAGAGGGCCATTAAAGGGTGTAGTCTGCATTTGATAGTGTTTCCATGCCAGACACATCTGTTGAATTCAAATGAGTGTGGAAATGTTTTTTACACCCCCTATTCTATTTTGTATAGACTAATTAACAGAGAGAGAGAAGAAACGAATGAGGCTTCTGGATAAGATTTGTGCTATCTCTCTTCACTGACGTCACATCTTTTGTGTAATTAAATCAGCGTCTGTAAGGTTGCTTCCATTAACCTTCTTATTAAAGCAAAGGGCAAAACAACTCCACTCTTCCAGCTTTGGTTTTAGACCCCTCCTTGAATCAACAGTATTTAATTAGCAATTGAAGAAAAAGTAATTTTATATTATATATTTGCTTATTTAGTTCAATGAACGGATGTTAGTAAAAGCTTGCTAGCTAGCGTAAATGCATGAACCTAAACGACATTATATGTGGTAGCACATTCTCTAAAGAGCAGCTTTAATCTCATTTTGTCGATTCAGGTCCAATCCTACATGAAAAACAATGTAATTGATGTGGTTTCTACATCCTTATACTTTGTAGCTCATTAATCTATCCGTGTCTGTTAATCCACAGTTCGGTGACAGCATCACAATGCTAATTAGACAGGTTTTGTGTTCCATCTCATAAGAAGTTTTACTTTCACAACTCTTGAATGAATCTCTGCACACCTTTCCCTCCCTGTTGTTGCAGAATATGAATGTCTGCTGTTAGGATGCGACAAGGACATCAGCTCCTAGCTGTGAATGTCAAAACATCTTGCCTTGGCGTGGTTCTGGTCTGTATTCTGTTCCACGTCTTGTGGGCCTTCACCGCCAGATTATATTCTGTTATTATGCACAACCTCACCTCCGAGACAAGGGGCCACTGTCTTGTTAGAAAAGCACGATAAAGTCTGAGGAATGGTCTGCCAGACACATGCTAAAGCCATGAGGAGGAGACATTTGCATGCAGACATCCAAACGATCAATAAATGCAAAGGAAAAACCAAGTCTGAATAATAAAATCTCAATAAATAATGTTTGGAATCAATACCGACTTTTAAAATCTGTACATTAGGAAGACAGCATTCGATGTCGGCATGTTTTGTCTCATTTATGACCTTCAAAATATCCCTGTAAAACCTTTTTAAAAATCGCCTCTCATCAATACATTCTTCCTACCTTTTTGACACGTATCAGCCCAGTTTTGTAACGGTTTTTTCAAAAACTTCAGGAAAAGTGTTAAATGATTAAATTGGAAAAATGTATATTTATTATTTCTATCCTCACTTTGATATTACTATAAGTAGATAGGACCTGGTTCCTCTCCCTGGTTTGTGTGGAAAGTGTGTGGATGTGATGACGCATGAATGTGTCCTAAGGCCTAAGACAGGCTTGGTTGGACAAAACATTTCTATTGTATTCAAGAAACATTAGACGGGACAATTGCAAGTCCAAATATAGGGGTTCTGCCAACACACTAGACAGGGAATGAAACAGGATGACTCTCACTGACAGTTTCTAAATCCCAAGTTTTCGTAGGCTGTGAAGCTTTCAGGGCCACAAACAGCCGAGACAGAGCACAAGTTGTTTTTTCCAATGTAGGTTTTTTCCAAATACAGTGCATTACTATGACAACCTTATGGAGAAAATAGCCTGTACTGACTTCTGCCAGATGAACCTCTGTGTGTGTGTGTGTGTGTGTGTGTGTGTGTGTGCGCGGCCGCATTGAGTGTTTTCTTATGTACTTTTCAAAAGTCTGTTTGACAAACAAGGGGTTTCCATAAACACCAACTGACAACAACAGTCCAAAATATGAAAAGATGCAGAAAAACTCACCTCTCTTTACAGTATGACCCAGAAAAAACAAAACTTTTACTAAAACACTAAAACTTTTGACGTCTCGACTTGACAAGACTCGACTTGACAAGACAAGATAAAAAATACATTAGGAAGTATTATTATTTAATATAGAAGCATGATCCTATCTGGGTCTCCATGTTCTCATGGAAGAGAGTGAGGGGGCGAGAGAGATAAGCGGTGACAGGCTGAGAAAGCGAGGCAGGCCGTGTTTGTCTGATGCAAGTTAGATGGGCGAGATAGCACCGATGAAGGCCAGAGAGAGAGAGAGAGGAGGAAGAGAAAGAGGATGAAAGCAGATAGGTGTGAAAGGAGGACGTATAGAATGTCGTTGATAGTCTAGTGTGACCTTTATTAAACATACTTATTGTTAATAACATCACAACACCAAATAAAGGGCATGGCCTGTGACATTGTGATCACAGTGTTTGTCGTTTTGTCGAGGTGGAACATGCATGCTCAGATAACATGCACAAACAAACATGCATATATACACACAAACATGAGATGTATGTCGGTATACAGAAACAAACACATGACCATGTATATACACACACACACAGAAACACATGCACATATATACACAAACACACACACACACACACACACACACACGCATATCTGAAATAAGGTGGGCATTTGATATTTTAGTCATTTTCAGGACTCTACTGGTGGAAGTGATAGAAAGATCCACAGTGCAATGTTGACTTACAGCAAACCATTAGCTCCAGCCGACACACCAGAGACTCTAGTAGATGCTGCCATCCATCCCAGACGTTTCCCAGCATCATCCAAAACACAATTAACACAATTAAATTATTTTTTTTGCAACTGGCAGGCTCCGGACTCGTCACAAAAAAAATGCGACACACGACTCCAACCGTGACACATTAGAAGTCTCTCTCTCTCTCTCTGTCTCTCTCTGTTGAAGAGCACTGTGGGTACTCAATGTCTCAGAGTGTGTTTATGAAGAGGATTAGTATTCAGAGGATGACAACCACCCCACCACCACCACTGTGTCACATCCGTGTCGGCTCTCATCGCTGACACCGGTGTCTTGGTGTGTCTGGAAGAGGGAATGCGTTGAGTTTCAGTAGAGCGGACATGTTGGCTCTGGCTGTGCATGGGCCGTCAGAGGCCAGGCGGTCTCTCCATTACACTAAGTGGGCTTCAGCGGGTCGCTTAGGGGAAGCCCTGACACCAGACAGTTCCCAAAGTCTCAGCCTAAACAGGGTAAAGTACATCAAGACTTCCTGTTCGATTACTTCCCGTTGGATTAACCAGGAAGGACCGCCTCTCTTTCTGGAAGTAAATCCCATGATGCCTTGGTTCTTCCAGACTTTCACCTTGACCATAACCACACCAAACCATCTGTAAACCTAGACACAGCTGTCTAGAAGACAATGGCGACGTTCAGTTTGTAATACATGGGTTCAGATGATCGATAATCCTGGTGTTAAAGACAAAACACAAAGCTCAAGACACTCATGATAACTTTCTGGAAGTCCATGAGTGAGAGAAATGGTTAACACAGAGAGAGAGAGAGAGAGAGAGAGAGAGAGAGAGAGAGAGAGAGAGAGAGAGAGAGAGAGAGAGAGAGAGCGATCTGAGCTGAAGATGAATAATTCATGTTCTGCTGACACCTACTGGCATCTCCAAAACTAAAGCACTTCCACAATCAAATACATTTGCTCTCTCTTCAGTCTCCCTATCTCCCTCCCACCTTTGTTCTATAACATTTTTCTTAGCAGCCTGCAAAGAATTTCATATTCTATTTTGTTCAAAATCTATAATCATGATTACAAGCACATTGTAGGAGCAAGATTATGTTGGTAGAGTTTACCAATATTGTGGTATTATTTATAACAGCAGCATCTTTTTGATGCTCTTCAATGAATGCCTGGCTTCAGAAATGCTTTCATTGTGTCAAACGAACATTGATTTCAGCAAATTCAGGGACCTTGAGCTGCTCTGGAAGACGGGCCTAGTCGCCACTTGATAGTTGTTGCTTTCAGACACTGCCACATTTTGTATGGATACAAAGAAGTTGAAACTATCAAGACAGCTTTGCCTGTCCTACACTTGGAGGCCATGGCGGAGAGTTGCTCCAGCATCTGCTAGGATCTGTATCTCCACCATCTCAACTCATCCATTTGCAGATACAATAAGAGTAAGAGATGGGGTTAAGAAGCTCAGTGGGGTTATAAGTGTGGATTAGTTTTACTGCTTAATCAGCCCAGAAACAATCAGTCTCATCCACAAAATCCGCTTCAACCCTAAACACCTTTCCAAGGGTGAAGAACAAATTCTGGTAGCCTGAATGAGACCTTGTCCAAAGTTCCCCCATCCTAGGTCTCACAAGACAGAAGACCTCATCCAGGTCTCACAGGAGCTTTAGTCTGGTTGTTCCTAAAACATCATACTGTAGTAATGGTCTTTGTGTTGACCTCCGTTCATCAGAGGTCAAGTAAAAAAAAAAGTAAGTCAGACAGAGGAATTTGACATGACGGTGCGGACACTAAACATTTGACAGCAAATGTAGGTAGGACAAACTACTGTACAACCAACAGACAAAAATAAGCAAGCTTTGTTGTTTGCACTCGTTTTGTACAGCAAAAATGGGGTGCAGTTTTAAATGATTTGCAAAACATTCAGTGTTTTTCAAGGATGAAATATTGTGATTATTTTAGCTTAGATTAGGGTGTATTTAATAAAATGTGGTGCCATTTATTTTCGAGTTCATTAACCACATGTGTCGTCATAGTCCTGGCTGAATGGAAGGGTGTGAGCATCAGAAGAATGATGCTTGCGTGGGGGAGAGACGGGAGGTGGACGCGTTCATCAGCCAACCAGCGGCGTGCCAGCCCCTGTTGATCTGTGTGGCGGGACTCAAACTAAGGCGGGCGTGCATAGCGTGAGCTTGATGTCTCAATCAGCCCGCGGTGATTAGCCGCTCAGCGGGGTGTTGATGCGCTGGAGAGGAACAGCCCAGCGCCGATCAGAACACGCTCACATATGTGAACTGATTGTGAACATTAAACTAAACACTCGGTAAAAGGTAAGGTAAATACTTGGTTAACGCTCGGTGAATGCTATGGGGACGGTAGCTAGGTGAGAGCTACCTGAATGCTTTTATGTAGAATTCACATGGAGTTCAGAAAGCATTAATTTGTGTTCACCTAGCTTTAACCTAGCATTATGTTTAATGTTCACAAGATTGTTTGGTGACTGCTACATGAAAGCTGCGTGAATGCTAGGTAAAGGCTATGTGTAAATGTGAGGTCAACACTAGGTGAATGCTAAGGGAAAGCTAGGTGAGAGCTATTTGAGTGCTAGTGAATGCTAGATGAACACAAATGAATTGTCTTTGGAAGCTAGGTGACTGCTAAATTAATATGTGAATGCTAGGTAAATGCTAGGTTAAGGAGAGGTGAATGCTATGGGTGAGGTAAGGGTTATTTTAGTGGTTCCCAACCTTTGACTTTAGGTGTACCGCTAAATTGTCATCAAGACCTTTTCGTGCACCAACTCATGCAAACGGTAAAAACGATAAATACACATGCAATGGCTGATCAAAGAGTGCCAGCACCCCCCTTATACACAATTATTACTGCAAGAAGGCAATGGCCAGTGGGAAACGGTAGGAAGAAAGTCAGTAACGCTGCTTATTCTCCTAGTGTGTTTATAGCAAACATAAATGAACACAAAACTTACGATGGAAAACATATGATGGAACGCATATGATAATAACAAGCCATAATACAATATTTACTGAACAATATTTATAATATATTTATTTTCAATTATCTATATTTTTTTTCTTCTTGAAAAACACAAATGTAAATGCTATGAGAGTGTTACATAAAAGCTATATGAATGCTAGCTGGCTGTGCCTGCTTATGGTAGAAAGTCGAAATAGATCAAATAGACACAAGACTAATTTCCAACGGAAATTAACATTCAAGAGCAAGCTACAACCGTTGCCATTTAAAAACATACTCATATATTTTTTAAATCCTATTTTCCTAACAGGGCCATTTCCGGGGACAGGCCACCAGAATCGGAGATTGTCCCCAGAAAATAATTGCTATGTGAATGCTAGGCTACATCAAAGTTATGTGAACGCTAGTTGACTGTTAACTAATAATATGTGAATGCAAGCTGAACGCTATGCCTATGTGCTAGGTAATTGCTATGTGAGCCCTCGGTGAGGAGAGCAGGGGGTGAAGGCTTCTCCGGGGGTGAAGGCTTCAACAAAGCACAGCTTCTCGTTAGGCACCAGGCGAAGAAGACACACGAGATGGAGAACATCAATAAACATGGCCCCTGAAAGAGAGCTGGCCAAAGAAGTAATTCAATTTCTCTCCCACCTCAGTCAAACAGAAGAGCAATGAGACCGAGCCAAGTCGCTTTCATCCACAACCAGGAGCAAACAAAGGAAGGGACACGTAGGCCTAATTATGTACTTTCAGATACACGACTATTAAACTAATTAAAGGAGAAGAAAAAATATCAATCTTAGCTACGCAACCTTCCAATGATAAAAAAAAATATCATGGCTCGTTTGAAAAGGGCAAAGCAAACTTGTTCTGCACACATTGTTAAAAAGAAACAGTGAACATACAACAACCCGCCATTTAAGTCATCTACCCTCCCTTGGCAGCAGCTATTTAGAGGAATTAAAACAGTGTGTTAATTTTAACACTGTATGCCGTGTTAAATGTTAATTGCTTTTCGGTGCTTGAATGGGCAGGGTGGCGTTATGCTGCGATGGAACCGGTCGACCTAGATGCGTTCCCTTGCTGTCCTCAAAGACCACAGTCTTTCGGGCTTCCACAAAGCTGTGCTTTTTGTTAGCCGTTCGGGCAATAATACGTCTTTCAGCTAAACTACAATGCTGGCCAGAAAGAGTGCAGCATTCAGCAACATTAACATTAATGAGAATGCCAGATGGCCCTGCCAGTTGATTAAGAGGCTGTCGAAGAGTCTCCTAATGCTGCAGATTTCATCTAGGGTTTTTCCTCAACCAACATCTTGGAAAATTGAAACGGAGAGGATGAGAACATTGTTTATTACACAACCAAACTGGGATCAGGTTTAAAACCAGTGTGAACCTGAGCCATTTCTTATTGGACTACAACTAAGAATTTAAGGAATTCTGTTATTTTTTAAGAAAAATCATGAGAAGATGGTGCTCTTCCTTCAGAGACAAAGTCCTCACTGCTGCAGGTCTCTGCTGGTCTGCAGGGCCTGAAGTTGCATCAGTGCATCAGAGAGAGCTTTGACCGGGGTCTGCGAGTGCCACCTGGGAGATGCAGCGGGACATAAAGAAGAGGATCAGAAGGATAACAGGGCTAAAACTAGCCCTGGATGAGCAGTCAGGACCAGAGCTACTGGAAGTCAAGACCATCTCACCCATAACACAGAAGGGGGCATGACCAGCACCGGACCAGATCACTGTGCCATCCAACGTCCATGGACCACACTCCCCTCTGACCACATCCCTTATAGGTGTGTACATTTGCATAGTGTGAGAGTGTGTGTATGCATGTGTGTGTGTGTGTGTGTGTCAAAATCAAATGCGTGCACGCGCACACGCACACACACACACACGCACACACACACACACACACACACACACACACACACACACACACATCTATGTGTGAATGTGTCCATGCATGCAAATATGCAAGTGTGTGTGATGATTAAAGCAAATATATGTGTGTCAACGGGCCACTGATTGAACTCCTACTGTGTGTGTGTGTGTGCGTGTTGCGTGTGTGTATTTGATGTCCCAGGGTCAAATGTGTTGCTCTGATTACAGGGAGCCAGTGAGCCAAGTGGCGGTCAACAGATTCCGAGCCTTCCCATTGGTCAGCATCCAGGAAGTGAGTCGATTAAGTCCCCACATGCCGTGGGCACGGGGCAGCTGGACCCGCTGATGTCATCAAACCCACCCCCAGCTCTGAGCTTCATCCATCGTCATGGCGACAGTGTGTGTGATGGAGAAACACAGGACTTGCATGTTGTGGTGAGCAGAAGGTGTGTTTAGGGTGCATGTGAGTGTGTGTTGCGTGTCCAACAACTAGACAAACCTATGCCTGGTTTTACAATATTTAGTATAAAATGGAATTGGACTAACTAGCATTCACACACATGCAGTCAACACACACACACACACACATGCATGCTACACACACAACACACACCGCTCATGCGTGGGTGTGGTGTTCCAACAGGGCAGATGGTCCCCACAAAGTCATGATAAGGCCCTGCTGCTGTCTATCACACACACACACACGCACATGCACAAACACACACACACACACACACACACACAAGAGCTGTTCTCCATCACTGCAGGAAACCTCTAAAAGATCTGCCTTGACATTTCATCTCCACATGGTTCTCAGAGGGTCGTCATCAACACTGTTCCCTCTCAGAAACCCTTTTAGATTCAGGGAGGTTCATGGTAGCCTCACGAGACCATCCTGACCTCACCAGGTCAAACCTTGCTGAAGATCAGTCTGTCCGTTGAAACCAACTTTCAAAACCCAAAACGTGTCGTTATCAGCGCTAGGAGGAGGGAGGTTTAGTTCATTACGAAGCAAGGCGCGCGGCGCCGCGGTCTGCAGAATTCCAACACAATGGCA
This sequence comes from Merluccius polli, assembly GCA_030340625.1. Lineage (NCBI taxonomy): Eukaryota > Metazoa > Chordata > Actinopteri > Gadiformes > Merlucciidae > Merluccius > Merluccius polli. The sequence goes on from JAOPHQ010003454.1 coordinate 96,014, forward strand.
TCGCCCGAGGGAAGTGTAGCAATCAACGGAGCAATCGAAAAGATGGCTCCGAAGAGGAGGCTGAAGGCTTTTCTCAGAGGAGATTTTTTTGCTTTATTTCCGACCGGATTCGGCAAGAGCAAAGAGAGCAAGAGGGCCTCTTAGTTATCTAATCTGATTGGCTGGAGGTTTCTGATGTCACAGCTGTGACATCCGTGGTTCCACTACACAACATAAGATCACACACTCAACACCGCTACCACCAGTTCATGTAGAAAAAGACCAGGATGGATTTATTTTGACGCTCCCAGGAATATTTTCCTATCTCTCCGTTATGGATCGCTGTGCACCATCGAAATTGTTTTTCCTAAGAGCTACCCCGGGCTACAATGTAAAAAAAAAGAGTCATGTAATCTGAAATTTACATGAGTTTCTGTAATGAAGTGCTCAGACTCTCCGTAGATAGGAACACAGGGTGGTAAGGGCGGTGTTTAATAGGAAGCGATGGGGTTTTCCTCTCGTGGTAATGGTGTTTTTCAGAGGAATCTGTGGTAAACACTGCTGAGTCATTCTTAAATCTTAAAAGCCTTGTTGTGTCTGGATTCGGCTGCACTTGACATTACAGTGTCCTGGTACAGTGTAATTACACAAGTAAGTACTGTGTACAGGACAAAACACTAACCCTAACACACTGTGGTTACACGCTGTCCCATAACGTTATTACATATTACATACACGCCCTCATTACAGGTTGTTACATTGCTTATTACACATGCATTACAAGGACAGTGTAATGTATGTTACCCCTGACTCCACCTGAAAGTGCGCTACTTTCATATCTTCAGAAGACATAAAAAATAAATTAACATCAAATTTTGTTGTGTCCCGTTTTGTTTGGTTTTTTTCGCCATCATTTGTCAGACGTAGTTCGGTTGGAATGGCCTGCTGCTGCCACTCGTACTCATACTCGTACCACATCACTCTTACTGCCCCAGAATGCATTCCTGCTTTCTCTTGCCATCATCTTTCACTCCTCAGTTATATTATAATACTATTAGGACTTTCCCCCTGCTCATTTCATCCTAAAATGAGTTTTAGGGAATATATCGTCATCGTCCGACAGGATTTAGGGCTATAAACCTTCTGGAGCATTTGTAATATAGATTTGTGCTGGATTTTGCCAGGAGGTCCTGGCTTGTGGATTGTCTATTGTATCATATGTCTGAAAATACTAGTTCATTTCTTTGTATACTTTATACTTGCTGGATGAAGGCAGTGCTGGAAAAAGTACTCTGATATACACTGGTATACTTAAGAACAAGTAGAACTCCCCTCAGAAGTGTAGAAAATAAAATGAAAAGATGCTGGTATTTTGATTTGTTAACAAAGTAGAGCATACTTTGGTGTCAGTTATGTGTGTACACAATCCAGGGGCACGATAATATTAGGATTTTTGACTCCCAGAAATGTCCACAGTCTACCTGTAGCGGCCTTGAGCAAGATGCCCATAACACTGCAAGTAGATTTGGATAAAAGTGTCTGCTAAGTAACTAAATCGTGTGCATGTGGATGTTTGCCTGTCGGGAGTTAGTGTGAGTTTTGTGTGACTCTATGTCCACAAGTCTCATTATGTTTTCATAAAGAGGAACACTGCAATGCATCCATTAGATCCTCTGAAATAATTATGAGCTTGTTTAGAAAGTTCCGGTCTCAACATGATGCTGGTTTATATTTAAACATAAAGTAAACATAAAATGGATTTTGTATTAACATACGTGACTTTTGTGACACACTATTCAGAAAAACCATTGGAGGTCTTCAGTAATCCAAATAAAATATTTCTGGGAGACAACTTGACATTATTTAACAAGAATATTTATGACAACTTTTGTAAGTATGTGTGACAACTAAACCCAATTTAACAAGAGTTTATGCTAAAACACTTGAGACTTTTAACTTTTTAAACGTGTTGAATGCATCTCAATCTCTCCCTTAACCCGGTCCATCTACTCACTACAGCAATACACACAAGTTATTATGTGGGTCTCCGGTCTCGTTAAAATTTGGCGAGCCACCTCCTGCATACCGACATGTCCTCATCCATAAAAAGCAGCCATGAAATAAGCATTGAGCTCTATGTCCCACTGCTGTCGGAAAAACATGTATATTTAACCTGCCGAGACCATCAACAACCATTTCTCATATTATCTCCATGAAGTTAGTTATATTTATAAAGTTAAGGTTACTTATCCCTGTAAGGGTTAAGATAAGTAATCTCGATAAGCGTTAACTATCTCTATTAAGTTAGGGTAAGTTATCTTGATAAGGGTTAGTTATCTCTATAAGGTTATCTTGAAAAGTTTTCTCTATAATTGAAGGTCGTCCTCACATCATAAAATGGAATAATCAGAAGATAATTCTCAACAGAAAGAAACGGAGAGAAAAGAAGATAAAAGAAGAGTTATTTTGACAAGCGGTCACCTGGTTATGAGCCACAACAACTAAGAAGGCTTTTGTTAACATGGCGGTCCAATCAATAAGCCATTCCTCCTCAGATGATAATTACAAAGCCATCAAAGCACACGGTCGCTAGCGGCCAGCCCTGGCGGACACATAAAGACATGCTAAGGACCGGCAAGTCGGAGAGGATTATGAGCTCAACTCAATGGCAGGTTGTTATTATTCACAGGGGATACACACACTGCTCAACCTCCTCCTTCAGGCTCCTCCTAATTGGAAGGGAAGGAGGTTTTAATCCTGCGCCTCATCTTGCGAGGTCCTGGCGATGACTACGGCGTTGATGCCAGGCCAAGCGAGGAGCAACGAGGAGTGGGGAGGAATGATAAGGATGAGCAGGAGCGAGGTGGGAGGTAGAGGATGAGGAGGGGAATTAGGAGAAGGAGGTTGCGGAGCAAGGAGGGCAAGAAGCAGTTAGGAGGAGGAGGTGGATGAAGACGAGGAGAAGGAGGGAGGAGAGGAGGAGGATGAGTGTTACCCCACCCTTCAAAATGGCTTCCTTGTGTTTCTATTCAGGGCCAACCCTCCCGGAGAGGAAGAGAAATAACAATGAAGAAGGCGAGAGAGAAAAGGAGAAAGGGAGAGAGTAGCAACAGAGTAGGAGTGGGGAAAGAGAGACATTGAGATAGAGATTATAGAAAGAAAGAGATAGGAACTGATGAGAGATGGTGAGAAATTATGGTTTTGTGATAGAAGTGTAGAGAAGGGGAAAGATGGATAGTGACTATAGGGAGAGAAAGGGAAAGAGAAAGTGATAGACTAGAATGAAAGAGAAAAATAAATAGTGACAGAGAGAAAGATATAGAAATGGATAGAGACTAGACAGAGACAGGCTGCAAGAGGGGAGACATAGGGAAATGAGAGAAAACGATAGTGACTATAGGGTGGCAGAGAGAAAGAGTAGAGAGAGTAGATAGATAGACGGATGATTTGGTTGAGCAGATCCTAAAACAAACAGATTCCGAAGAGGAAGGGGCGGGCGAAGGAGAGGGCATGGAGAGACAAAAAGGAGGAGGAGAAGTGATGAGGAGGAGGAGCAGACATGTGGAGGAGCTGGAATAGGAGACACCAGGAGGAGGAGAGATGAGGAGGAGGAGAAACTGGAGGAGAGAAAAGATCGGGAGAAGACAAAGACTGTCTTTGTCTCCTCACAATTTTTTCTCTCCTCCAGTTCCAGAGGAGAAGAGACGAGGAGGATACCCTGGGAGAAGGATGAAGAGGAGGAGGAGGAGGAGGAGGAGGAGGAGGAGGAGGAGGAGGAGGAGAGATCAGGAGGAGAGGAGACAAGGAGGGGGAGGAAGGATAGGATGGAAGGATAAACACACAAGAAGCTCTTTCTACTGCTCTCTATCTTCTCACCATGACATGTAAATATCTTCATATCATACCATGAGAAATATTATGATTACAATCTGATTAACATTTGGATGACATTTAAAAGTAATTAATAACAATAACAATGATTATTTCTTACCCTTTGCATATTCATGATCTGCTCACATTTTTACTTATACATCCATATCCAGCTATTCTTGTGTATTATAGGAAAAAGGGATTTTGTTTTTTATGAGTTTGTTTTTTCTATGTTCTGTATACTTTATTTGGGTTTTTTTTGTTCCCTCTAAGACACAGTCTATCACACCCATATTTCTCCTTGGAGATTAGATACTAATCTTATCTCCACTCTTCTCATATTTTGGGGGACGTTTAACGTCTCCATGCAAACAAGCGTAACCATGGAAACACGTCCTGGAATAAAGGCTGCATTTCAAAGCAGCTCTGCACCGTCTACCTTTTACTGTCGCTGCTTACTTTGTCCCTGATTACAGTTCGACTGGCACTTCCAGGAGCTTTTTATTGGCTGGTTTTGCCTAAAGAGCTCTGACTGAAGTGCGTTAGATGACTCCAAAAATGATGCCATTAAAAGTGAACCCTTCGATTGATTCAGACAGCTCCTCTGAAGTTATATCTGGTGGAGAGGTTCCCTTTCCTACAGCTACCCTGCCTTCATATCCAGGGTGGCTAGTGAGGTCTGAAACTCACTCCTGCAGCATTTTAACTTTTCGCTGCTCCAGGATAGATTGAATCCTTTTATTTTCCTCTGCCTCACCTTGCAAGTCGCTTTGGGCCAAATTCATGTCAAAGTCATTATTCCATCAGAAGAAACTATTGGCATCTGCCCATGGAAAAATATTGGCATCACACACATTAACACCGAAAGGTAAATAAACAGACTTGAGGGCATTGCAGAGGCTTTAAAACCAGAGAGCATATGGGGGAAGGACGGTATAGGGAAGTGTGGAGGATGCTGGAGAGAGGATGGACGCTACCTGCCTTCCTCTCGCTCCCTTTCATGTTTAGAGAAGAAATCCTGCTGTGAGCTTAAGGCTGCTAATACCTGCCTAGCTTGGCCCGCTAACACCTTAGCTTCCTTGGCCCAGCCTGAATAAAGATAAACTGGGAGGGGGGGTGCGGGGGGGAAGGAAGAGAGCGAGAGCCACACACCGTTCCTCTCCAGTCACAATCCACAGGACACTACAGGTGATTAATAAGCTTCCCGCGCTGGCAGCAGACGAGACTGGAGGTATAATAGTACATCCCTCTATGTGTGACTGTTTTCATGGCTGAAAAAACACCATTGATGAAGGAAAGTATTTTGTGGTGCTTCAGTGATAACACACAGTGGTTAGACGTAATCAATCATTTTAGAAACAACAACACCAGGTCTAGGACAATATATCATGGCTTTGGCTGGATTACAACAGTTTACAGAAATGAAGTCAAACATTTCTTGCCCAGCATGTAAGGAAAACAATTAAAACAAAATTGCTTATAATTTGCATTTAGTGTTTTTCTACAAGTTAAATATTCATACTGATAGCAATGACACTCATTATCTTTAGCAGTAAAAAACATCTGAACAGTGACAGATTGAACTAGTGAACCATCCCATTTTAACCACCAAGTAGATTCACAAGTCATCACCAAAGACAACTCTGGTTGCTACAGTACTACATTACCCAGATATCCATTCTTCAGGATATAATGGTACATGACTCATTTTGGAGTTGGTGGCTTGCCCTGGCTGCTCTCATTAGTTCACTATATGAACACGCCATTTTGTGTCATTACAGCCCGTCTCATGGATTAATTAACCAACTTCTCAAACGTATTAAAATAGAAGCGTCATATTTCCGATAGGACTCATTAGGCACAAGACGGCTGTTGTCACAAGACCTCTGACAAGGCTCCAGCGTAGCGTAAAATGACAACGCTTGATGCCAGTCATTGACTGTGACTTTGGTACGTTCATATATTAAAGAATTTCTCTGCGCTTTTCTTGAGAAAAACATTTCCACATTGAATCTCCAGCTATACAGAAGCTACGAGTCACCTCTTTGGTCTCATATCACACCATCTAATACATACGGAAGGCATTTTTTATACTTCATGCAGCACTTGACATTTTGTGTAGCTACTTTAATTTTGACTGTATGCTTTGGTTGTTCTCAGCCTCACTTGTAAAGTCACTTTGGATAAAAGCATCTGCTCAGTGACTAAATGTCACTGCAATGTTCAAACATACCGTTAGTCATAGTGTTGCTGCTGTCGGTGTTGAGCACTGTACTTCAGGGTCGTTTTTACTGTGTCATCTGGTGATATATGTTCATGGCCTTTTATATTTTATAATTCACTAAGCTCAAGATCCCAGGTTGAAATGTGGCTTGGAGCCAACATACAAAAGAGGACGACTGTCAAGAAAACTGTTAGCACTTCTATCCTCCCTTTTTTCCAAGTTGTCAAAGTCAGTGAGATTGACACAGGGCTAAATATTAAGCAGTCCATTATCTCAATTGGAGGACCCATCAAGCACATGGCTATTTTTAACAATAATAAACCTGCAATTTGCGAGTTAGCCAATATTAAATCAAATATGAGCATTAGGGAGCGAGTGGGAGCACTAAGGCAGAACACAGTAAAAGTCAAACCGCCCATGTAATCACCTAATTGACTGTCTGCTCTCCAAATACCAGCCTTCACAGCATGCATACCCCGACACCCACATTTCAGCTCATTCATAAATACACTGAGTACGAGTATTTACTTCAAAAAAACACCATGAGACCAATGTATAATCACCCTTAAATTTCTAGCGTTCTACTTCTAATTACATAATCGTCCTTTAAATTGTATAATTTTCTCTGAGCCTGAAACACACAATAATGACTATTACAACTAAGTGAGAAGAAAGCAAATGTCTCATCAAAACACGATTGAGGGACAGAATATATGTCAATGGTGAAACCTGTGATGGAAATGGATGCCATGCAGGTCAATGTAACTGAAATTGTAGGTCGTTCTTCTTCTCTGCCTGATTCAATGTGTAAAATGTGGTGTTGTATGTTTACTGTATGTTTTATTTTATTTTACTGTATGCTGCTGCTGTCTTGGCCAGGTCTCCCTTGTTGACCACCGGGTTAAATAAAGGATAATACAAAAAATACGAATAAAAGAAGGGAAGAAAGTAAAAGGCTGTTGAGGTTGAGCTGAGTCTTATAGGATATTATTAAACTGCAGAAACTCTTCCAGGTCTCCTGGTGGAAGAGGAGGATCAGGACTATCTTCCACCAGGAGACTCAGCATGTCCGTCCCATCAGGGGCCCCTAGATGCCATTTGTCAAATTGACATCTGGGGTCTGATTACTTCTGCGTGACAGATGAGATGGAGCCCGAGAGGTAAACAGGAAGTCTTATTTATGGAAATAATTTCACAAGCAATTATTCGAGGCGTGAGGACGCACTGCGTGTCATTCTTACCATCCGATTTTCTCATGTAATGGAGGGATTGCGATAAGCGGTGGAAAAACATTGGGTGGTGTAAACAATGTTTTTCATTGCTAATAATCGCTGTACCCATTAGAAGCACCATTAGGAGCAGCGTGCCATATTCTTAGAAATTAAAAACAATATAGGTGATTAGCAATAATGGGATCACAGTTTCACAAACTGACTTTTTTTATGGTGTTGTTCGTTTTGCCACATGGATTGCACTGAAAGTTTTGACCTTTCAGGAGGTTTTTTATTTCCATCGTCCATAAAAGCGGTGCATGGTGATAAAGTCCTCAAAAAAACTATTTTAATCACACAGAGCCCAGGATTCATAACTTGTGAGGACATTTTCACCCCAGGCCGTCTCTGGTTAGTGACCCTGTGTGACATTCACTGTCTTTATCTATTTTCTATCAGCCGAAATAAACGATCTGAAAAGTTGCATCTCAATTTCAGACTTCAGTGCTTGGACTTCATATCTATCTTTCTTATTAAAATATGTTTCTAAAAAAACTATTAAATATAAAACTATGTTAAACAGAAGAGGTGTTTCCCTGGAGAAAACTGTTTATCTCTACTACCTGTAGCTTGTTGAGCAGCCTTTCTAGGTATACTGTTAATGATATAAATATGCCAAGTACCCTAGTATGCCAAGTAAAAAGCTAAGGATCCTAGCATGCTCTAGGTACACTCCTATGCTAAGAATACAGAAATGTCAATTACCCTAGCATGCTAAGTACCCTAAAAGGATATAATCATGCTGAGTTCTCAAGTGCCCAGCAAACATGCCCAGCAAGCATGCCCAAGTACCCCAACAGTAGCCTATTATATATGTTTATGCTTTTTTATTAGCGTTAGCCAAGTGCATAGTAGAAGTTAGTGCAACACTACAAGTAAGATACTTTTACAACACATTTGTTTTTTGAAGATACGGAGTACAATACAAATACACATTTGTACTTCAGCGTGTTTTTGTATCCTACGATAAGGATCCCATTTTGAAAAGCGAAGCATAAAAATTGATACAACAGTAGCCAGACCAGCTCCGATCCACTGGAACACAATCAACGTTCACAAACAACTGAACAGAAGACTCCACAATAGCATTGTTTTTTATAATTCATTGAAAAGCATGGCCATAGTGGAGGGCAAAAATCAATAAGCCATGCTCAATGCACACAGTACACACTTTTCCTAAGGCCAAACAGACAAGTAGGTAGACAGCGCACTATATCCACAGAAACACACAATCACAACAAACCTGACCACAGCAACACAGAGCAAACTGTGCTTAAAACGTTGGCCCTGCAATGGTGTGTCTGGCCCACAAGCCTTCTCCCAAACCCTGAAGAAAAAATATCAGGTGCTTATATCATGAAGGTAAACTGTGCACTATGGGTTAGATCATGATATAAACACACAGAATACAAAAGGGAAACTAATATTTTTGCTCCTATATTAATTGCATGCTTCCATTATTCTCAACCTCTTTAATAGCATCAGTTGGACAACGTGTTGACTAAAGTAGTACATGTTTATGGTTCAACTTTTGTTGAGCTGTAATCTCATCCTTCCTGGATGTCTCTAATGTCTACCCTCCAAAACAATGCTGTAGAGACACAATAAACAATACAGTGCAGTATCAAACATCATTCCCAAGGTATCAGCCTCACCGCTCTAGGACGCAGGGTTGGTGGAGCAGGGAGGACCGGCCTACAAGCTGCATCTGTGGTAGTTCTTGTGTTTGTTGTTTGGGGTGAGAGTGGCTGCTATAGTGCCCCCCTATGGATATATTCAATATTAAAGTCACCATTAAATGACAACAGACATTTTCTACTTGCTTGGACACTCATATTTACATCGTTCAGTCATATCACTGATTCATCTGTTTAACAAAGAATGCCAAAGGGTGTTTTACCTGTTTTACTTGGAAATACATCGTACAGAGGTCAAGATACATCATCCCTAAACAGGGGACATTGGTTTTCAGCCAGGGTCCCATCAACACATAAATACAGCTGGACAGCAACAACAACAATACAATAAAATCTAGAGATAGTCCAGACAGAAGATCAAATTGCAGTGCAAACATCAGTGTGCGAAACTCAGGACAATACTGTATATGTATTGTATCTTGTGATTCATTTGATGAAATTCTGAAATTCTGACATCAAACTATCACATTACAGACCTAATTTTAAAGTCTAATTGTCCACAGGATGACCGAGAGACATTTCTAATGTCTCACAATCTGATGATATCTATTACTGTAAGGTAGATCCAAAACAGAACGCTATCTCGAACTTCAGAGAGATATACTGTATATATATATATATATATATATATATATATATATATATATATATATATATATATGTATACTGTATATTATGAGAGAGAGAGAAGAGAGAGCGAGTCGAACACCCCAACCACTAGGCTAGAATACCCTGCCCCGACACTTAATTGAATAAGTTTGGTAAAAAATAAAAAAAAATCCCTTATTATTTCAAAAGCATTGCTAAATCCGTCTTCCGTTGTACATACGACCACCCTTCATGTGGTCCTTACATCCACAATCAATTATTCAATATCGTAATCGTTCAATGAGAGGAGAGCGTTTAGCGCATGGAGACTCCAACTGTCTTTCAATTAGTTTAATAGCTCTCGTTCTAAACCGTCGACAGTTCCAGAAACCAGTCGCTGTAGTGGTTTAGCTTCTACTTTAGAAAATCACCGCTCCTCGAATTCATCCTTCTGAATTGCCGCATTGTTCGGGAACATAACGACTCGGTCTTATTCCTCTGTCTTGCCATGCTCCTCAAAGCGATGTGGTCTTGTCTCCTATGCCATGCCTGACATCCACGCACTCGTTCAATAAGCAGCTTAAAACCGCCTTGATTAATTGCCTTAGGCCCCTAACATGGATGTGTACTGTATAGGACACCTACAAGGGGAGGAAGGAGAAGAAGAAGAAATAATTATGAATAGCATTGAATAGCAATTAGGATATTGAATAATTGATTATATGTACCGCCCGGATGAAAGGTGGTGGTCCTGTGTACAGCAGAAAGAATTAAGAAATGCTTTTGAAATAATGAAGTGTATTTATGTAGCACCTGAAACACACATCAAAGTAGTCAACATTCAACAAAAAAAACAAAGAAAAAATGCGAAAGAACATAGAAGAAAGGGAATGGATAGAAGAAGGAAACTATCCCATAATACAGGTTCAGGTGGATGTGTTTCCATCCTAAGGGATCTGCTCTTTATTTAGGGCACCCTGAAAAAGAGGCCTCCCCTCTTTTTTAAAAGAAGATAGAAAGAATTTAATTTCCCATGATGCATCATGGCTCTGCGACGGCCAACATCCCTTGAGAGGTAGCTAGCGTCAGCGAACATCTCTCTAAACCTCCATAATGAATGGGTTTATTGTCTTGTTTATTTACCGTCTTGTTCCTTCCTTCACTGTGTGTATTCGTCCTCTGGCTTGAGTTCATTCATTTCTTTAGCTTTACACAGCATTTAGCTTGGAACGCACTTTGTTAGTTGGAGTTTTACAGCCTGTTTGTCTCCTGTGATGAGGACAGCGTAGAACTAACCCATGACATAACCATGACATGACCTACCATGAACTAACCATGGTGTTAACTAACCATGATGTCATCTAACATGATTGCACCTAATCATGTATATGACCTAATCATGATGTCACCTAACTATGAGCTAACCATGATGTTACTTAACCATGACGTAACCTAACCATGACATAACCTAACACAATGCCTAACCATGACCCTAACCATGATGTCACCTAACCCTGACTTCACCTAACCATGATGTCACCTAACCCTGACTTCACCTAACCATGATGTCACCTAACCCTGACTTCACCTAACCATGATGTCACCTAACCCTGACTTCACCTAACCATGATGTCACCTAACCATGACCATGACCTAAACATGACATCACCAGACCATGACCGAACCATGATGTCACCTAACCATGACATCACCGAACCATGACATCACCTAACCATGATGTCAGCTAACCATGATGTCACCTAACCATGACCTAACCATGACCTAACCATGACGTAACCTAACCATGATGTCACCTAACCATGATGTCAGCTAACCACGGCAGGACCTAACAATTACCTAACTATGATGTCACCTAACCATGACGTCACCTACCCATGACATCGCCTAACCATGACCTAACCATTAGGTCACCTAACCATTACATCACTGTGGAGTGTGTGTGGTTGATAGCTGGTTTAAGCAGCCTCATCTGGCCTGAGTCAGACTGATGGCACTCTGGGGCTGGCTGTAACATCTTGCCAACTCGCCAATTAACTGGATTATACAACATCTACCTGTGTCCTGTGTGACAGAGGAGCCCAGCAAAGCCACTTTGATTGGCGTGTGGTACTGGCAGGGTCTTCTGCCACAGTCACCTAACCATGACAAGTGACTCTTGACCTTACCCATGGCGTGACCATAACATCATCTAAGCATTACCTGGCATGCCTTGCAGAATAACCTCACATAACCAGATTCAGTTTCTGCTTTATTCCAGAGGTCAACAACTATAAAACCAAACCGTTAAAGTAACATCCAACTGCGTTTTCAATTCTACCACTCATATATTAGCATACGGTTTAGTAAACACACCAACAATAAAAACACTGCAATACTTTTCCTAGTACAGTAATTATACCAACAATAAAAACAATACAATGCTTTTAGCAGCTCCATAATTACAGCTACACTAAAAACATTACAATGCTTTTAATGCTTCTTGCTACAATAACAATGTTACAATGCAGCACAAGATACATTCATTTTAATATTTTGCAATAAAAACCTCTGTGAGGTCTCTGAGAACTATGGGAACGATCTCCTCTACATCCTAGAGTGACCGACGCTGGCTGTTGCTCTACGCTCTAATTAATCAGATAGAGGTCGACTGTAGAGCAGACAAGAGAGTGTTATTGGGTCTGATCATATTACATTTCAAACAAGCCTAATTTAGAAAAGCTCATGAGAAAAACGTCTAGATTCTCAGCTATCCTTTCAAGTAAAAGCTTTTACCAGTAATGAACTGATCATACAGGTAAAGGTGCAGTGTGTAGGAGTTAGTGGCATGAAGCAGTGAGGTTGCAGATTGCAACCTCTCTAGAGCCGTTTGCCCGTTCTGGGCTCCTGTAGAAACATGGGGGTGCAACATGGCGGCCTCCATGGAAGAAGACCCGCTAAATTATATTCAATTTCTGAAGTCCATTCCGCTCTATGCCACTAAATGTTACACACTGCACCTTTAAGATAGCTTTGATTAGATATTTTTGATCCTTGCTGTAAAAGCTCTCCAGTAATAAAGTGATTGTCGTCGTCATCATCATCATCATCATCATCATCATCATCATCATCATCATCATCATCATCATCATCATCATCATCATCATCACTCTGATAACAGGGTCTCCCAACACGACCTCTCTTCAGAAATTGGTTTCAAAGTCAAACAGACGACCTTTCCTCCTCAAATCTTACCCATTCCACACGTACACGGCCTTTCCAGTGGTAAACATTAAGCGCACAACTCACAAACAATCAGCTCGTAGCACATGCAATCATCTCCTGAAGACAGGAGCTCGATATAATTTGGGTATTTCTGGAAGCCAAGTAGCTTCACAAGGTAGAAATTGTGCCCAGTATTCAGAATCAACAGCTGTTTCAGGACTAAAAGTTAGTTCAGGGTCTGGTGAGGGATCTTGTGTCTTGGGGCTATGGAGGGAGATAAGGAGGGGGCAGCTGTGGGGCGACGGAGGAGACCTTGGGAAGCGAGGTGCTGTGATTAATGTTAACGTTAATCTGTCATCTCAGCAGCAGCAGAGAAGGGACTTGGTGTTTTCCAGAGGCCCAAGGGCACACTGGCACAAAAAATGTTCAACCCGCCGGCCAGAAAAATCACGGCTAGTTATGTAGCTACCAATCAGGAAAATTATCTACAAAGTCAAGCCTTGCCTTTCTCTGCCCAACTACACTGATCTGCATGAGCATGATTAGACATTGTTTGGTGGTAGGCTTAAGTTTTTCAAATTTTTGTACATTAGTGGAATTTCTAAATCTTGCCTACTACTCCTTTAATGGCCATGAAATACTTGGATTTTGGGACTATGTGCAGCATGTGACAACAACAACAAAATACACAATACAAGAATAATACATAATCAAATAAAATGCTAGAATAAATGAGAAAGCCTTTTATTTGTGCACCAACTAACAGATGTCTGCGAGCCTAAACTACGCTTACGGTTTGCTATGCTACACTACGTGATGCTACCCTAGAGTGGGCTATTGCTAAAACAGTTACTGCAGCTGTGACGTAGCCAGCGGTACAGCATTATGCGCTAATCGCTAGTAGCCTCCTGGTGTTGCTGTGTGGGGAGCTGGGCGGTGCTAATGTGATCAGGCTAATTGCTTTAGTGAAACCTCCCTGACTCAATAAAGTCTGAAACAACACACAGAGGACAGATAAGAGACATCTGGAGACGATTGGGGGCTACCCACACCAACGTAGCCTTTTCACATCATTATGTATCATCATTTAAATTTGTTAAACTGTTCAAAATGTCCATTAAGATAAATTAGAGTAAAAAAAAAATACACTCATACAATTGGAACACAGCAACACAACCAACAGACCACGTTGAACTGGAGGTTGAACATAGGACAACTACAGCTTTCTAACTACGCGTGACTACTTTGGAGAGAATAAAAAGGTTGAGTGCTCTTTCTCTGATTGCTTGACTGTAGCCTACAGCTTTTGAACTTGTGCGGCTGTGCCGTTGTTGGACTGCGAAGAACGCAGTTACAGTCTCACAGGGCTTCACAGGCCCACTTTATATGACACCCCCTAACCCTGAGCCATTGAAATGTTGCTTACACACTCCCCCAACAAATACCAACACCCGACTATAGCATGTTAGCTGAAGAAGACAACTCCGACCAATACCGATTCAACATGTCCTCCAACAAAAAACTTGGTTGGACCAACTAAGTTTTAAGGACAATGAACTCCTCAAAACCAGAGGGGACAGATGGGAGGGCAATAGGTCCCATAATGGGCAGACATATAATGGTAGCATAATCAAGCCAGGAAACGACTGTACACTTGACGACTGTACAGTATGAACAGTATGTGTTGTCATTCACCAACAGAGGGAAGTTAAATGTATGTCAGCAGGGCCGAATTAAGAAGGCCAGGGGCCCCTAGGCTGCAGGGTTGATGTAGGCCCCCCACCCCCCACCATGAAGGACCGGCCTCCGAAAATTTTCTGTTGAGCGGGGGGGGGGGGGTGCTAGCGGAGATTTTTATAGAGCGGGGGGGGGGGGGGGGGGGGGGGGGGGGGGGGCGAGCGGATCGAGGCGCGAGCGGATCGAGGCGCTAGCGGATCGGGGGGCTACCGAATCGGGGGGCTACCGGATCGGGGGGCTACCGGATCGGGGGGCTACCGGATCGGGGGGCCCCCGATTCGGCCAATCGGGGGCCCCCTGGCAGACTGGCACACGTGGGGCCCCTAGGCTGCAGCCATATCTAGCCTGTGCGTTAGTCCGGCCCTGTATGTGAGGTTACAACCCATTCCTGGCTGATAATGAAGTTGAATTTCACCAAGAACTTGTTTCAAACTATTATGGTATGTCAGAGCAACAGAGCGCGTTACCTGGGAAACAGACTCCTCATTATTTCTAGCCAGCCCTGCACAGCAGCATCAGCGAATCAAAAAGTTGCCTCTGCTGTGATTCTCCGAGTCTAAACTCGGCAAACTGTCGTCTAACAGCTTGAAAAAAAACGTTATTATCCGAGGCGCTTCGTAATTACCTGTTTTTTAAGCACACTGTATTTTCCTTTCCATCAAAACGCAAACAGCCTTACAGAAGAAGAAGATGTGTGTTTGGATTGCTCACATTCACCAAAACCACCAGCACAGTAAATAAAATTGATAATTAATTGTGTTCATTATTCAGTATACATGTGTGTGTGTGTGTGTGTGTGTGTCCATGTCACAAAAGAAAATCCTAACAGGTGATGATTTGTGTGATTATCATTTTGAGGAAGTTATCTTAAGTATGAACTGGACATTATGGAAATAAAATCGATGTTCATTAACGGTTCATTAACCAGTCTATAGAAGGGTGTGGATGTTGATGGTTTCTAAGGCCCAGACCGTAGAAGGATGGTGATGGTTGCTAAGGACCAGGTTGTAGAAAGATGGTGATGGTTGCTAAGGGCTGTAGAAGAATAATGAGGTGATGGTTGCATGTAAAGGCTGTCTCCCCACGCTTGAAACACATGCATGCATGCATTTATATGTATGCATGTGTGTGTTTAACCGATTATGTGTGTTCATGCATGTACGTGTGTGTGTGTGTGTTAAAACAGGGTGATGTATTTCTGTCTGTCTGTGTGTATGTGTGTGTGTGTCCATGTGTGTAGTGGGGCCATGTGCATGTGTGCATGTAAGCACACACATAAGACATAGGGGAATCAGAAAGAAGGGTGTGAACAGAATATTCAGCAGGAGAAAGTGGGCTGCGCGCCAGCGTGTCTTCCTTCTCACATCTGCAGACGGCGCCGAGCGTGTCACAGAAACACAACGCGGGCGGCTGAATATTTATCACCACGTGCACCGTGACAATTAGCGTTAGCTTTCATCAGAGTCGCGGCTAAATCGCTCCGCTTAGTGTCCTGGAGAGTAGCATAGAATATTAAAGCAGCCGGTTGGTGGTGAGGGGGGGGGGGGGGGGGGGGGGCGGGAAGCGTCTCACCCCGACTCCATATAACTTCAACCAGAACTTAACGCTGGGAAACCACCCCTTAGAGGTGTGGAGGTACTGGTAGGGCTGGGCAATATTATATATCGTATTATTCCATTTCCACGGAGAGTCTGTGCACTAACCGTACTACTCACTGTTTAGACGTTCTGGAGACGTTTTCATGCAAAGAGATAGATACATGTCATTAAGGAGCAGGTAGGGGTTAGGATGACTAAAGTTATGTAAATTGAACCAGTATGCCAAGGCCATTACTCTCAAGCACAACCTCGCTTATCTCTCCACGCTCACCAGCTGAGGACGTTCTCAGAAAAGAAATCTGGACCCAGAAGATGATTGCAGGTGTAGTTGGACTATCCATTTTGACATAGAACACCATCAGAGGTAGCATGGGACAGGAAGAGAGCAAGAGAGAGTGAGAGAGAGAGACCGGGAGAGAGAGAGAGATCCATTAGACACCAGGTGGTGAGGTGGGCGCTTTGTGAGTGGATATGACCTGAGTGGATCATTTACCTCTCTGCTCGCTGTTCTTTCTACTCGCTGTTCTGCTTGCCAGGAGCATTCATTTCAGCAGCAGAAAGTTGTGACTATGCAGGTGTGCTTCTAAAGGATCGAGAGGGAGGGCTTCTGATGGACGAGATGATGGGCTTGGACAACTATCATCTACAACGAGGTCATCTTCTGCCCAGAACATCCAGATCTCTGGCTCCAGCTGTGTCCTGGAGAAACCTAAAGAAAGCTGGGCCTTTACAAAGTGAAGGTCTGGTCAATTCACTTAACACATTGTGTAGGAGTAACTCGACTCGATTGATTACAGAAAGTACTGTAAGACTTTTACTCATGTAAAAGTATTTAATACTTAATGCACTTAATAATACATAATAATAAACACTTAATAATACGTAATCCTTCACTATACAGTGCATGTTTAATTACACTTTGTTTACATGAGTACTCATGTACATTAAGTACTTAAAATACTAATACTCTTACTGAGTATTTACGTAAAAACTGCAATACTTAAATGAAATAAATAAAAGTATTAGATACACATATTTAATAACATGTACTTAAACCTGCCCTGTGTAACTGTTTTATTGCAAAGACCACTTATTCAGGAATAGATGTTCTTGTCTTTCTCTCTACCAGACTGGGTCTCTGGGGTTGTGGGCGGATGGTTTTAGTTTTTCTCGTCATTTTAAATCACTTTCAACTAAACTGATGGCTATAGTGGAAAAGTTAGTGGAACAGTTAAGTACACGCATCAAAAGTGATCTGGAGGGCATATTCTATTCCTAATGAACAGAAGTGATCGGCTGAGCTGAAGGTGTTCATTTGTGTCCAATGTCCAATTTTGGTTGGACTAATGCTTTCCTCATACATCACATTTCTCAAATAAAGTACAAATACCTAAAATTGTACTTAAGTAATATACATAGTTACTTTATACTAATGTACATTCGGCAGGATAAAAGTGTGGCAAAGATGTGTAGCCTTACAACTAAAAACCGCACAGATTCCACGAAACTAAAAATCCATACAATTATGAAAACACGTGTAAATACTAATAGGAGGCTTGGATATGAGTGAATGTTCCACTTAGTTATCGTATTAACACGTATTTAGTGGCACGGGTATTAAACATCAGCCCTGCCCTGTCGAACCTGCATCACTCCATGAGATGGGAATTTAGTTAGCAACCATATTAAACATTTAATAACCATGAAATTGAGTAAAGCAAGGGTGCCAGGAGAAACCCGTTTGGATAGGATCAGATGCGGTGTGGTAATGAAATGTGATAGGCCGATATCTCCCATACACACTTTTTTAATAAAAGACAGATGCCATGCAACAACTTTATATAAAACAGCCCCCTAGCTAAATGTGATCTCTCCCTCCCTCGCTCATTATCTCTCTCTTGGCTCTTTCATTCTCTCTCCCTCTCCCTCTCCCTCTCTCTCTCTCTCTCTCTCTCTCTCTCTCTCTCTCTCTCTCTCTCTCTCATTGCAATAAGCAGCAGAGATGATTAAGAATCTGTCTTCCTGTTCATGTCTAGCCAATGATAGAATGAAAGAGATCAATGATCTGCATTCGTAAAGCCCCTGTGAAGTCTGATGTGTATCTGCCGATTCATTAATTGATTGATTGTTACTAGAGAACATATTTTAGATTGTTGGTTTTGTTTTCTGGCGGGAGCCAATTTATCTTACTTTGGTTTTTTACATGAATTGACTTTCACTGTGTAACAATTGTATTGAAGAGTGTCATGTAAATGCAATTTTTACTTATTAATTTTAACACACAAAGTGACAAGTTGCTGTACTGTTGTCCCTAAATAGCTACTCTGAGTGATAAAATCCCAGAAACCATCCATCCTGCATGCATCCATCTTGTATTCATGAAGCAGATGTTTAATGATGAAAACAAAGCTGCAGCTCTGATGAGAGGAATAATGAGATGTTCTCAACACTTCCTCATGGGGCAGGGAAGCTTCTAGTGTCAACGCTAAAACTCAATAAAATATTCACTAAAACCATCCTCTCTGCCTCCTTTAAATACTATATCATTATAAGCATTATTATTTAATTACATTGCAGTTGCTCTGTTCTAGATTTTAGTTGTTTTTACTCTCTCATTTTTTAAATCTTTTAATTTCTATTACTATCCTGTACTTTATGCTGTGATGCCCAAATGTCCTATCTGGTATTAATACCATCTTATCTGTTCTTATCCATCTCCTTTTCTTCATCGTTCTTAGCACCTTTTTAAATCATAAACTGTCCACCCCGTTTCTCTCTATAAAAGCTGGTAAGCCAGGTTATTATGGTTTCGAAACAAGTTTAAAGTGTAATCAACTGTGGAGGTACCAGGCCAGGACCTGTCCTCCAAATCTGTTCAGGGTGTCGTTCTTCAGAAACTACACTGTAACACAACCTTGTTTAACAAACCGTGGAAATGAGAGCGAGGGAGCTGGGAGAGAGGGGGGAATACAGCAGCGGGTTACAGACTTCACCCTCGGTTATCCCTGCATCAGCCATTTTTAAAAATGCAGCAGGCGGTTTCTATCGGGGTTACGGCAATTCCTATTTAAACACTAAATCACATGAGATGTTTGATACAAGACGAATATCATTAAAATGTTGTTACGAAGCTCAGAGCATTTTTATATCCAGTCACACTAATCACACTTTAGATTACTATCTAAAGTCTGATGGGAGGCGAGTTTAGGGTGAACGGGGTGTTTCACTTTTTTTCTTCGCTTCATATTTGTTTTGACCAATCATGTTGCTGGAAGGCAGGGATCTATAAGCGAGTGATTGGCTAACACAAACTCGGCCAAAAGTGTCTGTAAAGGTTGGCCACTGTAGAAATACTTTACTAAAAAATACCTTTCTGTAAGCTTTATCCACTCGTGCATATTATTGTTTTTCGAGGGGATATCTCCGTTATGAAACAGGAAACAAGGCGTAACTCAGCCCCTTGCAGTGTCTGGTTTCCGGCCCAGGCTCTGTGCCGTCTCCTCCCAGAGGTCCTGCCATAGCAGGACTTCTAGATCCAAGATTACCAAACTAGATATTATTTTTCTGTTAATAAATAAATGAAAAAGGATGAACGTGAATGGTGTAACATTTTAGCCGTCCAATCAGATATAATTTCTATAGCTGACAGGGGAGGAGGGGGGAGGCGTAGAAGTGAACGTGGGTGGGTATAGGACAGATTGGACCATTCCACGTAAATCCTCCCGAACACGAACCGACACACCTGGCCCTCCTTCTAGGTGTGTCTGGGATTACAGAAGCTCCTGTCTGTGACATTTAAAGCATGTTTATCGAAACCACCGAGCCAACGCTAAATGTCAATCATGCCAGTCATCCGGACACTACTGTGCGTTGGCCGGTGGAAATAAACTTAATTAGGAGCTGTGAGCTCTGACGCAAGCCGACATGTGTTCACCTAAAGGTCCAGGGGAGGGACTAGATCTTAAAGAGCGGGCGGACATTTTCCTGCTCCTAATTGTTGGAGCCTCCTTCCAGATCGACACCTAGTATCTACGTTTTAGTCATGTAGCAAACACTTTTATCCTGACTTACACTGAATTCAAATACAGCAATGTTAGGGCATCTAGCTCTAGGATGCCTATAGGTAGACTGTGGACATCGGGGATCAAACCAAGAACCTTTTAGCTTGAACTTCCTGGTTACCACTCTACACTATCCATCTTAGGATCGGATTGATCACCTCTGTATTTCCCATGATGCATTAGAAGTGTGACATAAATGTAGGTTGAAAGTTCAAAATGGTTTAAGATCCTAAAATACATCTGCCGTGGTAAACATAACATAAAATAGAATAAAATTGGTGTTTGCTTACGTCATGGCAAGGGTTAGGTGTGATCAGGGTCATGCTATTGGTCCAGGGGAAAGCAATGCATTATGGGAACAATCACCACAACTTTGTTAAACTTCTCAAAGACGACAGGACAAGCAGGGTTGGTTTAAATGTACAAAGTTGCACAGTTCTTTTATATCAGTATTTGAAAATATCCAACATTGAAAGAAGAAGTCAAATTAGACAATAACAATAATTGATCATTAATAACAATAATTAATATCAGCAATAACTAGACTTAAAATTAGGACTTTTTTTTAATAATTCTATACAGAAACACCTGAGGGTGGGAAACGGAGAGAAAAGCATCACTCAAGTAAAAAACTAAACACAAATTAACCAATTAAAAAGAAAGAAAAGAAAGATTTAAAATAGAAAACAAAGAGTGGAAATAAGTTTAAACAGGGGTCCCCTCGCTCTGACCAGGAAAACAACAGGAAATGGTCAGAGCTCATCTCAGAGCTGAATGGTTCAGCCGTTCAGGTCGTCATGACAGCAGTCATCACATTGGTCCCACCCAGGGAAGTGCTGTGCTCCCTCTACTCAGCATTTCAGCGCTCAAAGCTTGTGTTAGTGTTACACTACCAACAGCCGTCAGTTGTATTTAAGATTTAAAATGCTTTGGGTTGTTTGGTGGGAGAGTGAGAGAGAGTACTGTCCTGTTCAAAAATATAACACACATATAACATGCTGTTAAAAACAAAAACAACATAAAATCAACTAAGAGAATCAAAGTATTGTAGAAAATGGTCCCTGGATGCATAAGACAGACAGACGGGGTGACCTCCTGCCGATCTCTTCAGTGTGTTTCAACCAGAAACGTGACATCAACATCAGTTTAGCGGGGCGTGCGAGATTCACATTTTACATCTGTCTGTACATTTATTAATATCCATTACTATTGTAACTTTTTTTTTTTGCGTTTGTCTTCCGTCTCACTTCCTGACACATCTCACTAAATCACATCACTCGGAAAAGAAAAAGGTAAGTACAAAACGAAGCTTTGGTCAAACAAGAGAACGCACAAAAGAAAACGAGAAACAGAAAGAAAGTCAAGATCAGAACCATCCATCGCTGGACGGGGACCAAAAGTAAGGAATCTAGAAAGCAAAAATTAAAGTGTTTTTCTTCTTTTTCTACATCTCTCTTTCATTCTCATGACGACATGACAGTTACAAACACACTTCCAAACCCTCCTCCTCCCACACACCTGGGCCTGAAGTCTTTACATGGGCTTCCTCACAGAGGAAAGAAGGAAGGAAAAAGGTGCTCTATTTGATTGTCCACAAAAAAATAGTGCCTGCAGAAAGTAGTCCCGGCGCGAGAATATACAATCACAGCGTAAAACAACAAGATCCTTTACTGGAAAGGACTAGCGGGTCGTCTGCGGGCCCCGGACCATGACTGATCTGAACCTTTGCGTTACCCGGGCAACCCGCTCCGCGCCAGAGAGGGGGGACATTTGATCGTCTCTTAAGTGTCGGCCGGGGAGGTGGGGGGGGGGTGGTGTGTGGATGGGTAGGAGGGGGGGTCTTACGAGGTGGCCGTTTGGGGCTGTGCTGCGGCATCCTGTAAGCAGCTTTTGCGTACGATTGGCAGGGGGTGGGCCTCCGTGTTAAAGACCCAGTCGTCCAATGAGAGGAGGTCATCGTCCGAGAACAGCAGGTACAGATACCTGGAGAGAGAGACACACACAACGATAGGACACACCCAGCTTTCGTCTGCAGTAGAAGTATATACAGGAGTACTTGGTCTTGTGGTATCTAGAGGTATCTAGAGACAATAATGTGTACTTGGTACTGTCTTTAATCCAGAGGAACTTTTCAAGGTTGTGCTCAGGGTTTCAATTCAAACCTGAATAAACACTGTGACATTGTATGATTTATTTATTTATTAAGCATACGATAAGAACCATGAGGTGAAATTAGATGAGGTGAAATTTGATGAGATGAGATAAGATATTCCTTAATTAATACCATAGGGGCGATGAAGGTGAGATGTAGAACTGGGATAACATAAATACGACGACGCGAGGTTAATGGTAGAACTCACTTGAGCGTCTCGGACAGGAAGAAGCTCTGCTGCATGTTGTCGTGGCCTACGGTGGTGGTGTAGACGTCTCTGATCCCTGAGAAGCCAGACTCCACCCGACAGTGCTGCTCCAGAGCCTATAGGAGGTCGAGGCGTGTGGAGGAACACATGATGGATGATGTTGATTGTATGTTGGGGCAGGATAGTTAGTTAGGGTGTGTATATATCCAGCCAGTTAGGATGCCCGCAGTCTACAGATAAAGCATCCTTGTGCAAGAAGCCGGACCTCTATCTGCTCCTTGATGACCTGTATCTAGTTCAAATCGCTCACTATTCTCAACCAACAGCCTCTTTCACTGATATCTATTCTAGCGACAGCACCACTGATGTCAACTTTATTTGTACAGGCTTTGATCGCAACAGTCTCAAAGGGCTTTCCAGGCCAAAATAAGACACCTCCTAACCCTAAGTTAACCCTAAGCTCCCAGACAAGGAGCTAAGGAAGGACGGACAAGAAATCCTCAGAACAAACACAAAAGAGGGATCCCTCCATCCAGGGATGGCTAGGAGGCAAGTAGTGGCTAGGAGGCAAGTAGTGGCTAGGAGGCTAGTAGTGGCTAGGAGGCTAGTAGTGGCTAGGAGGCTAGTAGTGGCTAGGAGGCTAGTAGTGGCTAGGAGTGTGCTCGGTGCAGGGCGGGCAGACGTGAAATAATTCTGATAGATGCGTTTGGACTGAACTAGCTATGGTGCACCTGACCTGTGTGTCTACTATACCTTTAAAAAAGGAGATAGCGAACTCCTCCACTGGCATCACAATAAAAGCCCCAGTGATCTGACAAGGGGCTAAAGAGTGCTGAAGCTAGCCGAGCGGATTAGCATGCTGTTAGCCCTGCATACAAAGGGCTTCTTTCTATGTGATAATTAACAAAGACCCTGACGTCTTAGTGCTGCAGGAGAACCGCTGAATGCCACTTTCAACCTCCGTGGCCAATAATTAAAGGCCTGTCAGCCTTGCCAGCGCCATTTTTCCACTCCTGTGACTGCTAAATTAATGCTAACTCCATCAAGCCAGCACACCGCCTTTAGCTGCTGCTAATGTGCTGACTGTTATTTTGTTAATCGAGGTCCCCCTCCCCCCTCTAACGTTTGGCCTTACGGCCCGCCCTCGAGGAAGTAGCTAGGAGCTAGTGTGTGTAGCGTTGCAGCGTTGGTACCATGCTAGTATTAGCTGAACTGCAAGAGGCTAATGTGGGCACTCAAAGGCCTTGACTTAATTAGCTGGCACACTTTACAGGGACTAAAACCCTCCAGGGATCATACAAGGGTGACTGCTGCTGTCTGTTGAACGAGCACTCAAGTTAATGTTGCTTTTGCTAAAATATATGGAAATGTGAAACCTGTTGTTTCTGAAAGCCTCTGAAAACCACTAAGCTAAGCTTACCACTTGTTCCTGTTATGTTTCACCATACTTTATTAGAGGGTTAATAGGTGTTATCAGAAAATAATATTTCAATATTGTTAGTCTAGTCTATTTTATCACCAGGTATGATGTTGATTCGCCATTACAAGCCATTTAAAAATGTTGTGTGTCCACCCAGATGCATGATAGATAGATACAATCTACCAGCCGAGCCAGTGGACTGTACCAACTGGTAGGTTGATCTATCCATCAATCATCTGGCTGGACACGTCACTCCCGCACTTGGCACGTCACAATGGCGTGTAATGGGCTGGTCAATCAACATCATACCTGGTGGTAAAATACAAGCCCCTTTTGTGATGTCACAAGTGGGGACGGATAACTGGCTTGTTATCGCCAACCAACATCATGTCGTGTGGTAGAATAGGGGCCCGTTAATCCTCTGCTACTGTGTGAATAATCATGTGAAGCCCTACTCCTCACCTCCACAGCCTCCCAGCCCCATTCGCGGTACTTGGGGTCGTGGGTCAAGCGCCACATGTACATGTAGCTCTCCACCACCTCCGGCCGCAGGATGTAGTAGCGGTCGCTCAAACGGGTGGCCGTGGCCTCGGCACCGCTGTCGAAGCGAAACGCCTCTGGACCCAGCTTGGTCGCTGAGGGGGGGTGGGGGGGGGAGTGGGGTGGGATACGTCACACATCATCTTACATCACATTAGATCATCCAACATTACATTATGTCATCTCACATTATATTATCTGGCATCGCATTACATCACGATACAAAACATTGCATTGGATTATCATACATCATCGTAATTATGTTATGATATTTTTGGTTTTAGAGTGCCTTTCTAGATACCAACGGTACTTAATACAAAGATAACAAAAGGAGACGGAGCAAAAACAAGAGTCAACAAAAAGAAAATCAACAAAGTTTGCCTCAAAGCTCAGTAAAAACCTTGGTTCAACCCAAGGCTAAAATCTTGGCTGAACTGTTGAAAACAGTTAGTTTAACTCACTCCTATCATGACCATTACCTAATTTCTTTTACAGCACTTTGTTACATTTCTAAACTGCATTGGTGATAATAATTAATTGGTGATAGTGTAAATGTTTGTTTTCCATGCTAAGTAGAGTGAGAATAATGGCCTGGTCAGACTATACGATTTCAGCCCGATTTTGCCCCGAATTTGTCGTGACCGACAAGTTTACAACGTCGTATCCGATTTCAAATGGTCGGGCACGACATCGAACGCGGAGTGAATCGTATAATGTGACATGCTTCACGACTTGCGATTTGTCGTTCACGACGTTCTAAAACAGCCCGACAAAAAGTCTGGCTTGTCAGAAATTTGACGGGAGTCGTATGACGTTTCCATTGTTGACATCATAGCCTACTGTATGAAAAACTCCCGGGAATTCCACAGCTGGCGCTCGTGCATTAAAGTTCAATTGGACAGACATCCCGTATTCTCCTCTTCGTGATACCCATGAGCGAGTCCACACTCGTTTCTTCTTTTTCTTCTCCGCACAGAAGACAGCAAGTACGACACCAAGCGCGTCTGTATCCATCATTGTATTATTGTGATCGCCCAGCCTTTTGTTGACAGCTGCTGCTATGACAACATGCGACGCGACCAATGCTGTCGGTGTATGTGGCCACTCCCCCGACCGAGACGCGGAGAGGTTTTCATGGTTCTAAAATCGTATAGTGTGACATGGTAGATCGTAAACGACAATCGTGAGCGACAAAAAAATCGTATAGTCTGACCAGGCCATAAGATACCTGCAGCGAGAATTATGTACACGGATAGACAGCCTCTCTCTTTATCATTCAAAGCCAATGCATTGTCCCTTAAGAGTAAAATAGGATTCCTCACTGTCTATATAGATACCAACTACCTTTACTACAAATAAATTGCTCCTAACTCAAATATATCTAACTAAGAGGGAAAGTGGCATGGTCTGAGTTCATGGCCTCGTCATATCAATAAAGGAGATAGTTATGAAACGCATCACTTCAGCCATACTCAGATAGTCAGACTAGCAGAGCGTCCATCTGCTGGGGTATAAAAGACAATGACTGCAGCAAATCAACCACCAAAAGCACATCCGAGACGAGCTGGGATATTTATACACTACTCCACTGCTTTCCAGATGGTCCCGCTCTCTTTTTCAGCCTCTCTCTCCCTCTCGCTCATTCTCTCAGCCTCTCTCAATGTCTCTCTTCCTCTCTCTCTTATTAATCTTCGCAGACACTTTTTCTTCCAAAGCGACTTTGATGCATTCAGATACATACACAGGACGCCTACGAGTCAGACTGGGGACATTGGGGATCGAACCCAGAACCTTTATTTTGAGAGAGAGTCGAACACCCTAGCCGATACGCTGCACTATCCAGAACCCTCTCTCCGTCTCTCTCTCTCTCCATCAACTGGAGGTATGTTTGCGTAATAAAGCATGGTAAAAGTGAGTTCTCTACAGTGTCTCTATATTCTCTATAATTTAATGTTATATTCATATCATACGTATTATATTTATAGTCCTGTTCCATCACAGCGTGGGTAAACCTGTTGCCGTGGAGACGCTCTCAGGATCTGCTCCAGAGGCAGTACTTTAAACAATATGCTGGTCCGATCAAGCCAGTCTGATCCAATCACGGCTGCCGTTAAGTGATGTCACCTTAGAGGAGGTCCGCTCTCCCGCCCCACGATGGAGAATATAGTGTGAAATTAGCGCTTTCATTCTTGCTCTCCGTTAGCCCTTTCATTCTCTCCCTGTTAGTGCTCTCGCTCCCTCCCGGTCTACACCTCTCTCTCTCTCTGTTAGCACCAGAAAGACACGCCAAGGAGAGAGGGATCAAAGTGAAGACTTTTGCGTCAAAATCTGGGTGCTTCCCGTCTCCTGAAGCTCTCGCCACGTCTTTCCCTCTCTCTCCGTCTACCTCCATCTCTGTCTGTCCGTGTATCTTATTCTCGCTGCAGCCATCTTGTTCTCACTCTACTTAGCATGGAAAACAACACCACTGCAGTTAGTTAAAAGAAAAAAAGAAGAAAAGAATAAGTGAAATGTAAAGAAATTAGGTAATGGTCGGGATAGGAGTGAGTTACACTAACTGCTTTTCTGGAACTGGGCCATAGAATGGCAGACGTGGACTAGTTTACCCATCTCCTTCTCTGTCTCATTATCTCTCTGTCTTGTTTCAGTGTCTCCGTTGTCTCCGTCTTGTCTCCCTTTCATTCTCTCTCCATCTACCTCCTTCTCTCTCCGTCTCCTTTAACATTCTCATCTGGTTCCTGTGTCATATACACTCACCGGCCACTTTATTAGGTACACCTGTCCAACTGCTCATTAACGCAAATTTCTAATCAGCCAATCACATGGCAGCAACTCAATGCATTTAGGCATGTAGACATGGTCAGGACGATCTGCTGCAGTTCAAACCGAGCATCAGAATGGGGAAGAAAGGTGATTTAAGTGACTTTGAACGTGGCATGGTTGTTGGTGCCAGACGGGCTGGTCTGAGTATTTCAGAGACTGCTGATCTACTGGGATTTTCACGCACAACCATCGCTAGGGTTTACAGAGAATGGTCCGAAAAAGAGTAAATATCCAGTGAGCGGCAGTTCTGTGGGCGCAAATGCCTTGTTGATGCTAGAGGTCAGAGGAGAATGGCCAGACTGGTTCGAGCTGATAGAAAGGCAACTGTAACTCAAATAACCACTCGTTACAACAGAGGTATGCAGAAGAGCATCTCTGAACGCACAACACGTCGAACCTTGAGGCGGATGGGCTACAGCAGCAGAAGACCACACCGGGTGCCACTCCTGTCAGCTAAGAACAGGAAACTGAGGCTACAATTCGCACAGGCTCACCAAAATTGGACAATCGAAGATTGGAAAAACGTTGCCTGGTCTGATGAGTCTCGATTTCTGCTGCGACATTCGGATGGTAGGGTCAGAATTTGGCGTCAACAACATGAAAGCATGGATCCATCCTGCCTTGTATCAACGGTTCAGGCTGGTGGTGGTGGTGTAATGGTGTGGGGGATATTTTCCTGGCACACTTTGGGCTTATTAGTACCAATTGAGCATCGTGTCAAAGCCACAGACTACCTGAGTATTGTTGCTGACCATGTCCATCCCTTTATGACCACAGTGTACCCATCTTCTGATGGCTACTTCCAGCAGGATAAACCGCCATGTCATAAAGCGCGAATCATCTCAGACTGGTTTCTTGAACATGACAATGAGTTCACTGTACTCAAATGGCCTCCACAGTCACCAGATCTCAATCCAATAGAGCACCTTTGGGATGTGGTGGAACGGGAGATTCGCATCATGGATGTGCAGCCGACAAATCTGCAGCAACTGCGTGATGCTATCATGTCAATATGGACCAAACTCTCTGAGGAATGTTTCCAGTACCTTGTTGAATCTGTGCCACGAAGGATTAAGGCAGTTCTGAAGGCAAAAGGGGGTCCAACCCGGTACTAGCAAGGTGTACCTAATAAAGTGGCCGGTGAGTGTATATGTTCTCTGCTCCTAACCCCTCTCAGCTCACAGACTGAGAGACCTGGAATGGTCCTCACCACAACAGCGAAAGAAAATGGAAACTAAAGTCCAGAGAGCTGGCATTTCATGCTCCTCTTGCTTATTCTCTGGACCGCAAGGCTGAACACTTAGTGGACATAGTAACCGAGGAGAGTGATTTTCCACACAACGGCTGGTGGAATACTGAGGACTTTACCATGAAAGTCCATGAATTGATTGATTGATTTAGACAAACTGCCAAGTTTGTTTTTCTGCAGTCTACACTACACTTTAAGAAGAACTTTCGAGACTTTGGTTGCGTTTCATCTGCAGCCGTCTAGCCTTGTAGCTTTGAACACGCCATGGCTTCAGAAACGCTGCTCCAGGCAGATGGAGCCATGCACAGCTGCATGATTAATATCCTTTGGTCTAACCAGGTGAGATCCAGGTGAGATACAAGGGAATCTCACTGCAACATGGTAAATGTAGAGAGCCAAATCCTTTAAGCTTCACATCCATACTCACCTGAACCTGTTGAACCCTTGAAGCCCCAACTTTCCACTCACCTGAGCTTGTTAACCACTTTAAGCTCCGCCCTCCCCCAATCACCTGAGATCGTTAACCACTTTAAGCTCCGCCCTCCACTCACCTGAGCGGTCGTAGCTCTCATGGCACGTGTGGGTGATCTTGGCGGCCAGGTCCAGGAAGTGCTGTCTCTTCTCCGGGGGTCCGTCGTCGGCACCGATGCCCACCATCCCCCCAGAGAAGCAGGCCAGGTGGCCCATCTTGTGGTCCAGGATGCCCCCCCTCCACTCTGCCATATAGGTCAGACCCCCCGGGGACTTCTGGACCAAGTTGGCCTCAATCGCCTGGTCGGGGACACAGCGGGAGACATGTCACAAGCAGAAAGCAGTGCTACGAGTATTACTAATGCTAGAGTACGACATCACTACTGCAAACCCCAGTAATGGAATGCTACATTAGAAGTGGAGTACTACCCTGGTACTAAACATGTTTAAATATTAACTGCATTTCTCAAGTATTTTTCAATATCTGTATATCTCAAATGGATGGATAGAAAAGAGGAGAATGAGAGAGAAAGAGAAAGAGAGAAGCGATAAGAGGAGGGAAAGGAAAGGAAATGTTGCTGTATTTTGGTGTTTTGTTCTTTAGTTCTACCGAGTTAAAAGTTTTCCTCAGTGTTTTAGTGATTTCATCACTTAAAGAAACAAAGAATATTTTCAGCTGGATTGTTGATGATATTATTCTTCTCAATTCAATTCAACATTCAAGATGTGTTATCTGTCAAATGCAACATAATGCACTGGAAAAAATGTTCATGCGTTCCCACAACAAAATAAAACAAATAAATACAATTGAGGAATAGGTTAAATCAATTACACAAAATGAATACAATGTAAATGTAAATTTGCTTTTATGGCATTAATGGTGAAACACTATTGCCAACGCATCTTACAAACATAACAAAACAAACAATAACAAATAATTACAAATAATACAGTCATTAAAAGTGACAAACAATGTTAAGTCTTCTCTGTTTACTCTCTCTCTCTCTCTCTCTCTCTCTCTCTCTCGCTCTCTCTCTCCCCCTTCCTCCATTGATTTCAGCTGATTTTCTGTAGTGATGCTGATTGAAGAGAATCTCTTCCTGAAGTCCTTCGATTGATTCTCCATTTTATATTCAACAAGCTTGACATTTAGGTCTTTGATTTAAATACTTAAAATGGCAATATTATATACTGTATATGATCATATTGCCCATTTAAATAGTTCTAAAGTTATGACATGATATTAAAATAAAGTTATCATATTGTAATATGGATGAAGTCATTGCATTACAAGTACATAACAAATTAAATAAATAATTAAAGTGCATGCTGTGACAGATGCATCCTGATCTTACATCTAACGAACATGCTTACTCAGTGACGCGTGGTAATTAAAAATCTGCCTCTAATTAGCTGTTGATTGGCGTAACCATGGAAACGAGAACATGCTCCCCCCCATTAAGCCTGGCGTTTTAATTAAAAGACCGACTTAATTTGAAGACCAAAGCTCTTAAAGTACACCAACGAGACAGCACCTGAGGTTCCAGTACAAACACATGGCAGTACTAGACCTGAGTACATCTGAGGTTCCAGTACAAACACATCGCAGTACTAGACCTGAGTACATCTGAGGTTCCAGTACAAACACATCGCAGTACTAGACCTGAGTACATCTGAGGTTCCAGTACAAACACATCGCAGTACTAGACCTGAGTACATCTGAGGTTCCAGTACAAACACATCGCAGTTCTAGACCTGTGCTAGGTCCTAGTGCAAACTCAAATCATATAACTTCAACTGGTAGCAGAGTGCTATCAGAGTGCCAGGATAGCGCCAGTAGAGGCCCAGAGAGCAGACCTCTGTGTGATAGCAGGATAGTCTAATCGTGGTTATCGAGTGTCTGACTCCAAGCTGAAAGGTTCTGTGTTTGAACCCTAATGTCCACAGCCTAACCTGTAGGTATCCTTGAGCAAGATGCCCCCCCCCCCCCACCCACCCCTACCGGCTCCTTAATGCCATGTATCTGAAACAATTCACTGTAAGCCGCTTTGGATAAAAGCATCTTCAGCTAGAGAATTAAGTAAATTAGTAAGTAAATAAATGGTGATATGTATGAGCACCCACCTCCAGTGCATTGTAGTACATCTTCTTCGCGTCCTCGTCCGTTTTGTCCGACATCAGGTAGGACTTGATCAGGTACTCGTAGAAGCTGTCCCCCAGGCCACCGATGGAGACATGATCTATGGCGGGAAAGAAATTGACGGGAAAGAAAATGATCTCTCTCTATCTCTCTCTCTCTCTCTGAGTCTCAGTCAACTAAACATGCAAACAGAGGGGTAAGTGTTACACCAGGGCTCCACTGAAAATGCTGCGTCACCATCAGCCTCGCCTCAGCGTGCCGTTATATGTGCTCCACGGGCTCTGCAATTTTTTGGTCGGGCAGTGGATCACCTTCCACTGATTATCATGGCAGCATTTCCCAGCCCCGAACGCTCATTAAACACAACGCTCAATACATTTTACAACTCTGAGAAGTTAAGGTGGTTGCTGTGGACACAGTAAATATTTATGTACGCTACAAGGGATGAACCCAGATGGGTTCCCACAATCTGGCAGCCAGATTTTCTCTTTTTTTGTATTTGTTCTTTTTTTTCCTTTGATGAATAATTCAGAACATTTTTGGGGTGAAACATTTACCCTTCTCCACTTGTTAGCATGCCATAACAACGACATTTTCCAAAATAAATGAGGACGTAACGCAGTTGATACAACAGAACATGGGGTGGGCTTAGGGATGGGTACTGTTTCGTATTTTTCCGATACCGATGCTAAAATGATACTTTAAAAATGGTCCCGGTGCCTAAATGGTGCCTGAACCGATAAGGGTTGTTAATGGAGGTTCTGGGAGCTTCTCGTTCTCATTCAGATCCTACACATAAATATACAAAGCAAGTGAATTCCACCCACACATGTGCACTCACAGGAAATGAACACCCACACACAAAACACCATACACACACACACACACACAGACACACACACACACACACACACACACACACAGACACACAGACACACACACAAAAACACCATATAGCCACCACACACAATACACCCCCCCCACACACACACACACAAAAACATATAGCCCACAATACACCACACACAATACACCACACACACACACACACACACACACACACACACACACACACACACACACACACACACACACACACACACACACACACACACACACACACACACACACACAGTCCCCCAGGGGCGACAGCGCCACACAGTGTGTCCTTGCAGATGATAGAATGTGGGGGAGTGTTTCTCTCCCTTTGTGCTGATAAAGCCACGTCTCTGCGACGCTCTCTATCTCCATCTCTCTCTGCGCCGGCACGTCTCCCAGCAGCCGGCCCAGATTACCGTGTGTAGCTTCAGCACCCTGCGTTCACGTCAGCCTTTCAGGTGGGTCGGAGGGATCCAATTTTGAGTCGTAATTGAATTCATTATCATTTTAATAGCGGCGAGCATTGGGAGTCTTATTACCGGCACCAGGGAGGAGGCGTTAAAAATGAAAAGCAAGGAGGGTGGATCCTCGGGGGATACGCAATGGGTTTAACACAAAAAAAGTTGTCTGCCACAGTGCCTTCGAGCCATGCGAATACTTCCCAAATAGGATGGTGAAGAAAATAGCACAAGACAAGCCTCATATTATTAGGCTGAACTTTTATCACGCTGAACGGTTTTCAGGGTAATCTGTTGTAATGCTAAGCTCTTATCATGCTAAACTTGTATTGTGGTAAGCTATTGTTATGCTTAAGTGTATGACAGTAAACTATTAGTCTGCTCAAGGTTTCACTGATCTCCAGCAGCGATAAAATAACTTGGAAAAACAAAACTTTCCTGTTTAAAAAAAGTTGGATTTAAATGTATGTAGTGCAATCATTTGTAAAATATTGATTTTTGGCTTTCATTATTTGAGGAACAATATGTCAAGTTGTTAGGACTTAAAGAATGGACAAAGGTTTTGCTGACGGCTTGACCTGTTTGGGTGAATAAACATTACGATTTCTCATTCTGTCCTCCCATCTTCCTGCTAAGCTAGGGATTAAATCCACCAAACACTTACGGCTCATACATATTTCATCAGCACAGGATAACAAAGAACAACAATCATTTTGTATCTAAATTGGAAAGCCAAACTCATGGACATTGTCTGACTTTAAATCAGTGTAGAAGAAAGCGTGACAATGGAGGAGAAATTGAGGTGTAAGTAGACAACAATTGTTAATTCATTCATTCTTCCATTAATTTTGAATGAATGAATGATGGATGCATACTCACGTTGGACCCAGTTACCGCTCACGGGACTGAGGAAGTTGGGGTAAAGGCCGTGGGGTTTCTCAATCTTGTTCAGCACCTTCCTGATGTTCATTACCTGTACAGGTATACACACCGTGACATCACAAGCTGCCCGGGTGTCATGGCATGACATCACTGCGTTGAGGTTCTGAGACCTCTCCTGTCCTCGCGCTCAGGAATGGTTTTCAGTTAAAAGATAATATTCTTTTTATGAAGAGCTGGTCGTTATGAGCAACATGTTTGACCCAATAACTCAATATTTATTATGTATTGATGTTGTTTGCTCATAAGAAAACCACTGGAAAGACAAAGAATAATGTTCATGATAATGATAGACGCAGGTCGAGAGATCAGGTCTATGTATGGTATCATTATTATTATATAATCAGTGTTGATAATGCTGATTTCCAATACTCTTTAGTTAAACTATAATGGATGTAGAGGTCAACATCAGTGTTGTCTGTAGAAGCTGTGTGAGGTGAGTTGTTGTTGTCTTACCTTGTTTGTATAGACCGGGTTTCCAGAGAGTTCTGTCAGGTGGACGAACTCCAGGTGCAGTGTCCCAAACTCAGCCAGGATGCTGCTCCCTGCGGACGCCCATCCCCAGCTCCAACTGGTGCCACTGCAATAGAAAGCACACCAAGCCAAGTAAGCACCAGAGAACAACACACACCTGTACAGGTACGCACCAGAGAACAACACACACCTGTACAGGTACGCACCAGAGGTACAACACACACCTGTACAGGTACGCACCAGAGAACAACACACACCTATACAGGTAAGCACCAGAGTAACAACCCACACCTGTACAGGTAAGCACCAGAGGTACAACACACACCTGTACAGGTAAGCACCAGAGTAACAACACACACCTGTACAGGTACGCACCAGAGGTACAACACACACCTGTACAGGTACGCACCAGAGGTACAACACACACCTGTACAGGTACGCACCAGAGGTACAACACACACCTGTACAGGTACGCACTAGAGTAACAAACCACACCTGTACAGGTAAGCACCAGAGTAACATCCCATACCTGTACAGGTACGCACTAGAGTAACAACACACATGTACATGTAAGCACCACAGTAACAACACACATGTACATGTAAGCACCACAGTAACAACACACACCTGTACAGGTACGCACTAGAGTAACAACACACATGTACATGTAAGCACCACAGTAACAACACACACCTGTACAGGTAAGCACCAGAGTAACAACACACATGTACAGGTAAGCACCAGAGTAACAACACACATGTACAGGTAAGCACCAGAGTAACAACACACATGTACAGGTAAGCACCAGAGTAACAACACACACAGGTAAGCACCAGAGTATCAACACACACAGGTAAGCACCAGAGTAACAACACACACCTGTACAGTTAAGCACAGAGTATCAACACACACCTGTACAGGTAAGCACCAGAGTAACAACACTATATATAATATACTATTTGTAGAGGCAACATCATGCATGCTAATGCACAAGCATTGAAACCGCCAATTCCTTCGTACCGTAGAAGAAATATGCTTTGTTTGCTAAATCTAAAATACTGCACTTTATACTTGCACACTTAGCACTTTATCCCTTTAATACAACCTCCCTCCTGCTGTCACCTGAGATATTATAGTTAATATCTGTTATGTTTTATGCATCACTGTGTTTTTAATGTTTAGCACGTCACAAGGCTCATTCTGTTGCATTTACTAATGTGCCCTGCAGCAAAACAACCTTATGGAACAATAAAGATGAATTCAACTGACATCTCTGGTAGAGACGACTCGTCCGTGTGTCTGCCCGACTTTCCTGCCTGACATAAACAGTACATCTTTCTCTGCTGCTCTGTAGTACTAACTCAGTGCTCTTCCCCCTACCAGCCGGACGTACAGGACCATATCCATCTGAAGATACCTGCTTCCTCCCTAGCTTTTAGACAGAACGCCGCACCACATCACATCCCTCCTCTCCATCCCATGTGCCCCATAGCAACCCACAGAGGATCACATTCACACCCCACTGTGCCAGACATTATAGCTGGAACAAGACGAAGAGGAACACAGAAAAAAAAAGGTAAAAATAATCCAAGAGGGCGGACATCTTGGAGATACAAGTGTCGCTTGTTTTTTGTTTGTTTTCGCTGAAGTGCGTTTAATCTTTCTACAGCAGTATAACGACTAATGTTTAGTTGCCAATTTAACAAATGTTTTGTTTTAATGTCTATTCAAACAACTTCCTTCGGGATTAAGCATCCCCCAAAGTATTTCCACAATGGTAAAAATAATTCAGCAAGCCATTTTTAACTGTAAAACACACTACAGCGCCAGTGAAGGCGTTGTACACCTTAAATTTTCCTCTACCGCGTTCCCACCGGTACACTTTGACACGCGATGCGAGAACCGCGCCGGGGTTACTACCTCCACCTCCTGGTGCGTTTGATTGTACTTGACTCGTCTCTCACCCAGGAGGTGCTTAGCACTAGCAGAGGATACGGTACCAAAGTGTGTGTGTGGGGGGGGGGGGGTAAACAACAGTCGATACTCCACTACATCTCCTGAGTGTTCACAAAGACATTAAGCGCACACGTCTAAATACTATTGATCTCTTCAAACATAATACCAGCGAGTGGCATTATGTCCTTATTATCTACAATGGGCCTTTAGCGCTTCACTATCAGAGATACGAGATAGGAGCTTTAACTAGCCATTCTTAATGCCATCTTCATACTGACTTATTCCAAGAGGACTTCATTTGTACACAAATGTAAGTGTTTATAAATATTTTTAATGCAAACTACCAATGTATTGAAATAGCAATCCGTTTCTTCACTTAGGTCCATACATGTTTCGTGTTTGTTGTTTAATGTGAGCCGTCTCTCACTCATACACAAAGACATCCATTTGTTCACTTATGTGTATGAATGCACGTGCATAATATACATGTATATGGTTTTGAATCCGACGTGACCCGAATACAACCCGACAACGCCCGTGTACGCAGTAGGCAACTGCGGAACGAGTGCATGTGAAGGAAGATGTGATGAATGTAAACATGGGACTTTTAATTTGTCAGGCTGGGAGGGGACTAGACAAGAAGCTCTGTGCTTGGATCAGACACAGCTATTAAAAGTTTGGAGGAAATATCATTATACAGCCTCCTGCCGCTCCTGGTGTGCTGTAGGAGGAGGAGGTGGGGGAGGAGGAGGAGGATGTGATCAATCTGAGATGCAATCAAAGAGGGGGGGGGGGGGGGGTAGTTTGTCTGGTGGGATGAGGGGAGGAGAATGTATGTGTAAAGGGAGGG
>JAOPHQ010003455.1:0-154844 GCA_030340625.1 Merluccius polli
GACGTCCTGTCTGTGTTGAGTCCTGACTTCCTGTCTGTGTTGAGTCCTGACTTCCTTTCTGTGTTGAGTCCTGACGTCCTGTCTGTGTTGAGTCCTGACTTCCTTTCTGTGTTGAGTCCTGACGTCCTGTCTGTGTTGAGTCCTGACGTCCTGTCTGTGTTGAGTCCTGACTTCCTGTCTGTGTTGAGTCCTGACTTCCTGTCTGTGTTGAGTCCTGACTTCCTTTCTGTGTTGAGTCCTGACGTCCTGTCTGTGTTGAGTCCTGACGTCCTGTCTGTGTTGAGTCCTGACTTCCTGTCTGTGTTGAGTCAGTCCTGACTTCCTGTCTGTGTTGAGTCAGTCCTGACTTTCTGTCTGTGTTGAGTCAGGCCTGACTTCCTGTCTGTGTTGAGTCTTGACGTCCTGTCTGTGTTGAGTCCTGACTTCCTGTCTGTGTTGAGTCCTGACTTCCTGTCTCTGTTGAGTCCTGACGTCCTGTCTGTGTTGAGTCCTGACTTCCTGTTTGTGTTGAGTCCTGACTTCCTGTTTGTGTTGAGTCCTGACGTCCTGTCTGTGTTATGTCTTGACTTCCTGTCTGTGTTGAGTCTTGACATCCTGTCTGTGTTGAGTCTTGACGTCCTGTCTGTGTTGAGTCCTGATTTCCTGTCTGTGTTGAGTCCTGACTTCCTGTCTGTGTCGAGTGCTGACGTCCTGTCTGTGTCGAGTGCTGACTTCCTGTCTGTGTCGAGTCCTGACTTCCTGTCTGTGTCGAGTCCTGACTTCCTGTCTGTGTCGAGTCCTGACTTCCTGTCTGTGTCGAGTCCTGACTTCCTGTCTCTGTTGATTCCTGACTTCCTGTCTGTGTCGAGTCCTGACTTCCTGTCTGTGTTGAGTCCTGACGTCCTGTCTGTGTTGAGTCCTGACTTCCTGTCTGTGTTGAGTCCTGACTTCCTGTCTGTGTTGAGTCCTGACTTCCTGTCTCTGTTGAGTCCTGACGTCCTGTCTGTGTTGAGTCCTGACTTCCTGTCTCTGTTGAGTCCTGACGTCCTGTCTGTGTTGAGTCCTGACGTCCTGTCTGTTTTTCGGTCCTGACTTCCTGTCTGTGTTGAGTCCTGACTTCCTGTCTGTGTTGAGTCCTGACTTCCTGTCTGTGTTGAGTCCTGACTTCCTGTCTCTGTTGAGTCCTGACTTCCTGTCTCTGTTGAGTCCTGACTTCCTGTCTGTGTTGAGTCCTGACTTCCTGTCTGTGTTGAGTCCTGACTTCCTGTCTGTGTTGAGTCCTGACTTCCTGTCTGTGTTGAGTCCTGACTTCCTGTCTCTGTTGAGTCCTGACGTCCTGTCTGTGTTGAGTCCTGACTTCCTGTCTCTGTTGAGTCCTGACGTCCTGTCTGTGTTGAGTCCTGACGTCCTGTCTGTTTTTCGGTCCTGACTTCCTGTCTGTGTTGAGTCCTGACTTCCTGTCTGTGTTGAGTCCTGACTTCCTGTCTGTGTTGAGTCCTGACTTCCTGTCTCTGTTGAGTCCTGACTTCCTGTCTGTGTTGAGTCCTGACTTCCTGTCTGTGTTGAGTCCTGACTTCCTGTCTGTGTTGAGTCCTGATTTCTTGTCTGTGTTGAGTCCTGACTTCCTGTCTTGAGTCAGTCCTGACTTCCTGTCTGTGTCGAGTCCTGACTTCCTGTCTGTGTTGAGTCCTGACTTCCTGTCTGTGTCGAGTCCTGACGTCCTGTCTGTGTTGAGTCCTGACTTCCTGTCTGTCTAGTCCTGACTTCCTGTATCTGTCTAGTCCTGACTTCCTGTATGTGTTGAGTCCTGACTTCCTGTCTGTAATGTGTCCTGACGTCCTGTCTGTAATGTGTCCTGACGTCCTGTCTGTGTCGAGTGCTGACGTCCTGTCTGTGTCGAGTGCTGACTTCCTGTCTGTGTCGAGTCCTGACTTCCTGTCTGTGTCGAGTCCTGACTTCCTGTCTGTGTCGAGTCCTGACTTCCTGTCTGTGTTGATTCCTGACGTCCTGTCTGTGTTGAGTCCTGACTTCCTGTCTGTGTTGAGTCCTGACTTCCTGTCTGTGTTGAGTCCTGACGTCCTGTCTCTGTTGAGTCCTGACGTCCTGTCTGTGTTGAGTCCTGACTTCCTGTCTGTGTTGAGTCCTGACGTCCTGTCTCTGTTGAGTCCTGACTTCCTGTCTGTGTTGAGTCCTGACTTCCTGTCTCTGTTGAGTCCTGACGTCCTGTCTGTGTTGAGTCCTGACTTCCTGTCACTGTTGAGTCCTGACGTCCTGTCTGTGTTGAGTCCTGACGTCCTGTCTGTTTTTCGGTCCTGACTTCCTGTCTGTGTTGAGTCCTGACTTCCTGTCTGTTGAGTCCTGACTTCCTGTCTGTGTTGAGTCAGTCCTGACGTCCTGTCTGTGTTGAGTCCTGACTTCCTGTCTGTGTTGAGTGAGTCCTGACTTCCTGTCTGTGTTGAGTCAGTCCTGACTTCCTGTCTGTGTTGAGTCCTGACTTCCTGTCTGTGTTGAGTCCTGACTTCCTGTCTGTGTTGAGTCCTGACTTCCTGTCTGTTTTGAGTCCTGACTTCCTATCTGTTTTTCGGTCCTGACTTCCTGTTGAGTCCTGACATCCTGTCTGTGTTGAGTCCTGACTTCCTGTCTGTGTTGAGTCCTGACGTCCTGTCTGTGTTGAGTCCTGACTTCCTGTCTGTGTTGAGTCCTGACTTCCTTTCTGTGTTGAGTCCTGACGTCCTGTCTGTGTTGAGTCCTGACTTCCTTTCTGTGTTGAGTCCTGACGTCCTGTCTGTGTTGAGTCCTGATGTCCTGTCTGTGTTGAGTCCTGACTTCCTGTCTGTGTTGAGTCCTGACTTCCTGTCTGTGTTGAGTCCTGACTTCCTTTCTGTGTTGAGTCCTGACGTCCTGTCTGTGTTGAGTCCTGACGTCCTGTCTGTGTTGAGTCCTGACGTCCTGTCTGTGTTGAGTCAGTCCTGACTTCCTGTCTGTGTTGAGTCAGTCCTGACTTTCTGTCTGTGTTGAGTCAGGCCTGACTTCCTGTCTGTGTTGAGTCTTGACGTCCTGTCTGTGTTGAGTCCTGACTTCCTGTCTGTGTTGAGTCCTGACTTCCTGTCTGTGTTGAGTCCTGACTTCCTGTCTGTGTTGAGTCCTGACGTCCTGTCTGTATTGAGTCCTGACTTCCTGTCTGTGTTGAGTCAGTCCTGACTTCCTGTCTGTGTTGAGTCAGTCCTGACTTTCTGTCTGTGTTGAGTCAGGCCTGACTTCCTGTCTGTGTTGAGTCTTGACGTCCTGTCTGTGTTGAGTCCTGACTTCCTGTCTGTGTTGAGTCCTGACTTCCTGTCTCTGTTGAGTCCTGACGTCCTGTCTGTGTTGAGTCCTGACTTCCTGTATGTGTTGAGTCCTGACTTCCTGTCTGTGTTGAGTCCTGACTTCCTGTCTGTGTTGAGTCCTGACTTCCTGTCTGTGTTGAATCCTGACGTCCTGTCTGTGTTGAGTCTTGACTTCCTGTCTGTGTTGAGTCCTGACTTCCTGTCTGTGTTGAGTCCTGACTTCCTGTCTGTGTTGAGTCCTGACTTCCTGTCTGTGTTGAGTCCTGACTTCCTGTCTGTGTTGAATCCTGACTTCCTGTCTGTGTTGAGTCCTGACGTCCTGTCTGTGTTGAGTCCTGACTTCCTGTTTGTGTTGAGTCCTGACTTCCTGTTTGTGTTGAGTCCTGACGTCCTGTCTGTGTTATGTCTTGACTTCCTTTCTGTGTTGAGTCTTGACATCCTGTCTGTGTTGAGTCTTGACGTCCTGTCTGTGTTGAGTCCTGATTTCCTGTCTGTGTTGAGTCCTGACTTCCTGTCTGTGTCGAGTGCTGACGTCCTGTCTGTGTCGAGTGCTGACTTCCTGTCTGTGTCGAGTCCTGACTTCCTGTCTGTGTCGAGTCCTGACTTCCTGTCTGTGTCGAGTCCTGACTTCCTGTCTGTGTCGAGTCCTGACTTCCTGTCTCTGTTGATTCCTGACTTCCTGTCTGTGTCGAGTCCTGACTTCCTGTCTGTGTTGAGTCCTGACGTCCTGTCTGTGTTGAGTCCTGACTTCCTGTCTGTGTTGAGTCCTGACTTCCTGTCTCTGTTGAGTCCTGACGTCCTGTCTGTGTTGAGTCCTGACTTCCTGTCTCTGTTGAGTCCTGACGTCCTGTCTGTGTTGAGTCCTGACGTCCTGTCTGTTTTTCGGTCCTGACTTCCTGTCTGTGTTGAGTCCTGACTTCCTGTCTGTGTTGAGTCCTGACTTCCTGTCTGTGTTGAGTCCTGACTTCCTGTCTCTGTTGAGTCCTGACTTCCTGTCTGTGTTGAGTCCTGACTTCCTGTCTGTGTTGAGTCCTGACTTCCTGTCTGTGTTGAGTCCTGATTTCCTGTCTGTGTTGAGTCCTGACTTCCTGTCTTGAGTCAGTCCTGACTTCCTGTCTGTGTCGAGTCCTGACGTCCTGTCTGTGTTGAGTCCTGACTTCCTGTCTGTGTTGAGTCCTGACTTCCTGTCTGTGTCGAGTCCTGACGTCCTGTCTGTGTTGAGTCCTGACTTCCTGTCTGTCTAGTCCTGACTTCCTGTATGTGTCTAGTCCTGACTTCCTGTATGTGTTGAGTCCTGACTTCCTGTCTGTAATGTGTCCTGACGTCCTGTCTGTGTCGAGTGCTGACGTCCTGTCTGTGTCGAGTGCTGACTTCCTGTCTGTGTCGAGTCCTGACTTCCTGTCTGTGTCGAGTCCTGACTTCCTGTCTGTGTCGAGTCCTGACTTCCTGTCTGTGTCGAGTCCTGACTTCCTGTCTCTGTTGATTCCTGACGTCCTGTCTGTGTTGAGTCCTGACTTCCTGTCTGTGTTGAGTCCTGACTTCCTGTCTGTGTCGAGTCCTGACGTCCTGTCTGTGTTGAGTCCTGACTTCCTGTCTGTCTAGTCCTGACTTCCTGTATGTGTCTAGTCCTGACTTCCTGTATGTGTTGAGTCCTGACTTCCTGTCTGTAATGTGTCCTGACGTCCTGTCTGTGTTGAGTGCTGACGTCCTGTCTGTGTTGAGTGCTGACGTCCTGTCTGTGTTGAGTGCTGACGTCCTGTCTGTGTCGAGTGCTGACTTCCTGTCTGTGTCGAGTCCTGACTTCCTGTCTGTGTCGAGTCCTGACTTCCTGTCTGTGTCGAGTCCTGACTTCCTGTCTGTGTCGAGTCCTGACTTCCTGTCTCTGTTGATTCCTGACGTCCTGTCTGTGTTGAGTCCTGACTTCCTGTCTGTGTTGAGTCCTGACTTCCTGTCTGTGTTGAGTCCTGACGTCCTGTCTCTGTTGAGTCCTGACTTCCTGTCTGTGTTGAGTCCTGACTTCCTGTCTCTGTTGAGTCCTGACGTCCTGTCTGTGTTGAGTCCTGACTTCCTGTCACTGTTGAGTCCTGACGTCCTGTCTGTGTTGAGTCCTGACGTCCTGTCTGTTTTTCGGTCCTGACTTCCTGTCTGTGTTGAGTCCTGACTTCCTGTCTGTGTTGAGTCCTGACTTCCTGTCTGTGTTGAGTCCTGACTTCCTGTCTCTGTTGAGTCCTGACGTCCTGTCTGTGTTGAGTCCTGACTTCCTGTCTATGTTGAGTCCTGACTTCCTGTCTGTGTTGAGTCCTGACGTCCTGTCTGTGTTGAGTCCTGATGTCCTGTCTGTGTTGAGTCCTGACTTCCTGTTGAGTCCTGACTTCCTGTCTGTGTTGAGTCCTGACGTCCTGTCTGTGTTGAGTCCTGACTTCCTGTCTGTGTTGAGTCCTGACTTCCTGTCTGTGATTTGTCTTGACTTCCTGTCTGTTTTTCGGTCCTGACTTCCTGTCTGTGTTGAGTCCTGACTTCCTGTCTGTGTTGAGTCCTGACTTCCTGTCTGTGTTGAGTCCTGACTTCCTGTCTCTGTTGAGTCCTGACGTCCTGTCTGTGTTGAGTCCTGACTTCCTGTCTGTGTTGAGTCCTGACTTCCTGTCTCTGTTGAGTCCTGACTTCCTGTCTGTGTTGAGTCCTGACTTCCTGTCTGTGTCTAGTCCTGACTTCCTGTATGTGTCTAGTCCTGACTTCCTGTATGTGTCTAGTCCTGACCTCCTGTCTGTAATGTGTCCTGACGTCCTGTCTGTGTTGAGTCCTGACTTCCTGTCTCTGTTGAGTCCTGACTTCCTGTCTCTGTTGAGTCCTGACTTCCTGTTGAGTCCTGACTTCCTGTTGAGTCCTGACGTCCTGTCTGTGTTGAGTCCTGACGTCCTGTCTGTGTTGAGTCCTGATGTCCTGTCTGTGTTGAGTCCTGACTTCCTGTTGAGTCCTGACTTCCTGTCTGTGTTGAGTCCTGACTTCCTGTCTGTGATTTGTCCTGACTTCATGTCTGTTTTTCGGTCCTGACTTCCTGTCTGTGATGAGTCCTGACTTCCTGTCTGTGTTGAGTCCTGATGTCCTGTCTGTGTTGAGTCCTGACTTCCTGTTGAGTCCTGACTTCCTGTCTGTGTTGAGTCCTGACTTCCTGTCTGGGATGTGTCCTGACTTCCTGTTGTCTCCTGACTTCCTGTTGTCCAGGCGACCCCCTGCGCTTCCACGCTCATTTCATCGCGGTGTGCATGGCCCTGGAGGAGGAGCTCCCCCTGGTGGACGTTCTGGCCGTGGCACGCCTGGGCTCCAACGTGAAGAAGACGGTTCTGCTGTGTTCCCCCGGGTCCGACGC
This sequence comes from Merluccius polli, assembly GCA_030340625.1. NCBI lineage: Eukaryota > Metazoa > Chordata > Actinopteri > Gadiformes > Merlucciidae > Merluccius > Merluccius polli. The sequence continues at coordinate 6,673 of JAOPHQ010003455.1, forward strand.
CTCCCTGGTCCACTACACCTCCCTGCAGTGGAGCGGGATGGTCTAGAGAGGACTGGGTCCGGAGCCGCGTAAGCAACTAAGACTATGGATCCAGTTCTCTGAGTCTAGGGTTGGGGTTACCCCACACAGACACACTGGCGTTGTCTTTTGGGTCCCAAACGTTTTTTCAGGACCAGAGCCGACATGGAAGACACTGGATGTGTGTTTGGAGTTCAGAAGGATCCACCAATGAGCATGGAGTACGACTCTCTCCTACTAAAACAATTATCTCACCTGCAGTATCGATCGGTTAGTCGATCCATCGTGGATATCCAACTGCTTGGCCGTTTTTAATGAAACCTGGTGAAAGTTTTGTATGTGTGATGTAAGTATTACAATTCTGTTGGCAGATAATGATGTAACCGCGGGATAAAGATGTGAACGGCATCACGAAAGTCTGATGTCATTTGTTTATGTGTATCTGTGTGTGATGAATAACTATACTCAGCAATTAAAGCAGATTACACACATGCTTTTGAAGAGCTGAACGACTAACGATGCTCTGATCACCGTAGAGTAGGACTCACTCCATCCAATCACCGTAGAGTAGGACTCACTCCATCCAATCACCGTAGAGTAGGACTCACTGATGTTCAAACTGTTCAAATGATCCGATGTAGTAATAATAATAATAATAATTATTGTAATAATAATTATTATTATATATTAGAGCATTGTGGTAAATTGATCCTCTCTACTGGGACCTCACCAGCTACAGGTGAGAGAGAGAACTCCAGAAAATACTTTTCCAGATCCTTTATTTTATTGAAGGATAAAACATTAATGTACTTTTTACAAAGAGAATTACACAAAACATGGCACACAAAGTAATCTGAACACAATATAAAGTACTGACCATAACTAACATAAAGTACTGACCATAACTAACAAAGTACTGACCATAACTAACAAAGTACTGACCATAACTAACAAAGTACTGACCATAACTAACATAAAGTACTACTGACCATAACTAACAAAGTACTGACCATAACTAACATAAAGTACTGACCATAACTAACAAAGTACTGACCATAACTAACAATATAATTTACTGACCATAACTAACAAAGTAGTGACCATAACTAACATAAAGACTGACCCAAACTAACAAAGTACTGACCCTAACTAACAATATAAAGTAGTGACCATAACTAACAAAGTAGTGACCATAACTAACATAAAGTACTGACCATAACTAACAAAGTACTGACCATAACCCTAACTAACAATATAAAGTACTGACCCTAACTAACAGTATAAAGTAGTGACCATAACTAACAAAGTAGTGACCATAACTAACATAAAGTACTGACCATAACTAACAAAGTACTGACCATAACTAACAAAGTACTAACCATAACCCTAACTAACAGTATAAAGTACTGACCCTAACTAACAGTATAAAGTACTGACCCTGTATACAGGCGGTCTTACCGCCTTATAGTACTGTAGTACTATATGTACTATATATACTACATATAGTACTATATGTACTATATATACTACATATAGTACTATATGTAGTACTATATGTAGTATATATAGTACATATAGTACTACAGTACTATATGTACTATATATACTACATATAGTACTATATTTAGTATATATACTACATATACTACATATAGTACTATATGTACTATATATACTACATATAGTACTATATGTAGTACTATATATACTACATATAGTACTATATGTAGTACTATATGTAGTATATATAGTACATATAGTACTACAGTACTATATGTACTATATATACTACATATAGTACTATATTTAGTATATATACTACATATAGTACTATATATACTACATATAGTACTATATTTAGTATATATACTACATATAGTACTATATATACTACATATAGTACTATATATACTACATATAGTACTATACTACTATATATATACTACATATAGTACTATATGTAGTATATATAGTAGTATATGTAGTATATAGTACTATATATACTACATATAGTACTATATGTAGTATATATAGTATTATATGTAGTATATATAGTAGAATATATAGTATTATACGTAGTATATATAGTATTATATGTAGTATATATAGTAGTATAGTACTATATATACTACATATAGTACTATATGTAGTATATATAGTACTATATGTAGTATATATAGTACTATATGTAGTATATATAGTACTATATGTAGTATATATAGTAGTATAGTACTATATATACTACATATAGTACTATATGTAGTATATAGGTCAGGTCAGTACATGAGGTCAGCTGCTCCTGTGGTCACCTCCGACTCCTTGTTTTCCTGGAAGGGAAAGTCGATCCCAGCCAAGCGGATTAACAGGAAGTTGAGTGCGTGGAGGAAGAAGACGAGGAGGAAGAGCCAATAGGAGACGTCGTAGGTCTCGCTGTGCGTCTGGTAAACAAACACCTCGTTGAAGTTGGCGATCCTGCTGGAGAGGTGCTGGAGCTTCACCTCCGCAGCGAACAGAATCATCACCAGACAGCTGCACACACCTGCACACACAGGAAGTAGTTACACACCTGCGCACACAGGAAGTAGTTACACACCTGCGCACACGCACACAGGAAGTAGTTACACACCTGCACATACACAAAGGAAGTAGTTACACACACCTGTAGAAACACAGGAAGTAGTTACACAGCTGCACACACCCAACCCTACACACCCTCACCCAAATGTGTAACTACATGGCAGATGCTGAGTATTATGGGATAGCATCCTGGTGAGATGAATGCCTGGGAACTAGGTTGGGAAGTAGTTCAACAGGAAGTGGTATTCTTACAGCAGGAAGCGCTCCAGAGGTAGAGGCCCAGGGGACCCTGCAGCGTCTCGTAGGGACTCCCGAAGGCGTTGAAGAAGAAGAATCCTGTGGCCAGAGAGGACAGAAGCACCAGGACACCACAGAAGAAGACGATGGTGATGTGGAGGCCCACAGGGATCACATGATGCAGACCTGGGAAGACTGGGGGGGGGGGGGGGGGGGATAGTTAGTCATATTCCACCTCATCTCTGTACTGTACTGCTGGTTGACGTCCAATAAACCTCTTTTCAATTTAATTGAAGAGATGTCCTCACCCGGCGGAGCGAGGAAATTAATAGATCATAAAGTGTGTGTGTGTGTGTGTGTGTGTGTGTGTGTGTGTGTGTGTGTGTGTGTGTGTGTGTGTGTGTGTGTGTGTGTGTGTGTGTGTGTGTGTGTGTGTGTGAGTGTGTGGTGGAGCAGAAGGAAGCCGGTCTATAATGAGTTCTTCCTAACAAAGCTCTTCTGTTGTTGGGCTGATTGTTGGGAGCTGCAGGAAAATAATAATTAAAATAAAAAATAGGACTTGCATTTCATTTAGTGTCCATCTCTGTACTGTCTAACCCCTACCTGCTCCTTAATGACCTGTCTCTGTACCGTCTAACCCCTACCTGCTCCTTAATGACCTGTCTCTGTACCGTCTAACCCCTACCTGCTCCTTAATGACCTGTCTCTGTACCGTCTAACCCCTACCTGCTCCTTAATGACCTGTCTCTGTACTGTCTAACCCCTACCTGCTCCTTAATGACCTGTCTCTGTACTGTCTAACCCCTACCTGCTCCTTAATGACCTGTCTCTGTACTGTCTAACCCCTACCTGCTCCTTAATGACCTGTCTCTGTACTGTCTAACCCCTACCTGCTCCTTAATGACCTGTCTCTGTACTGTCTAACCCCTACCTGCTCCTTAACGACCTGTCTCTGTACTGTCTAACCCCTACCTGCTCCTTACGACCTGTCTCTGTACTGTCTAACCCCTACCTGCTCCTTAATGACCTGTCTCTGTACTGTCTAACCCCTACCTGCTCCTCAATGACCTGTCTCTGTACTGTCTAACCCCTACCTGCTCCTTAATTACCTGTATCTGTACTGTCTAACCCCTACCTGCTCCTTAATGACCTGTCTCTGTACTGTCTAACCCCTACCTGCTCCATAATGACCTGTCTCTGTACTGTCTAACCCCTACCTGCTCCTTAATGACCTGTCTCTGTACTGTCTAACCCCTACCTGCTCCTTAATGACCTGTCTCTGTACTGTCTAACACCTACCTGCTCCTTAATGACCTGTCTCTGTACTGTCTAACCCCTACCTGCTCCTTAACGACCTGTCTCTGTACTGTCTAACCCCCTACCTGCTCCTTAATGACCTGTCTCTGTACTGTCTAACCCCTACCTGCTCCTTAATGACCTGTCTCTGTACTGTCTAACCCCTACCTGCTCCTTAACGACCTGTCTCTGTACTGTCTAACCCCTACCTGCTCCTTAACGGACCCGTCTCTGTACTGTCTAACCCCTACCTGCTCCTTAACGACCCGTCTCTGTACTGTCTAACCCCTACCTGCTCCTTAACGACCCGTCTCTGTACTGTCTAACCCATACCTGCTCCTTAACGACCCGTCTCTGTACTGTCTATCCCCTACCTGCTCCTTAACGACCCGTCTCTGTACTGTCTAACCCCTACCTGCTCCTTAACGGCTCGTCTCTGTACTGTCTAACCCCTACCTGCTCCTTAACGACCCGTCTCTGTGCCGTCTAACCCCTACCTGCTCCTTAATGACCTGTCTCTGTACCGTCTAACCCCTACCTGCTCCTTAATGACCTGTCTCTGTACCGTCTAACCCCTACCTGCTCCTTAATGACCTGTCTCTGTACCGTCTAACCCCTACCTGCTCCTTAATGACCTGTCTCTGTACTGTCTAACCCCTACCTGCTCCTTAACGACCTGTCTCTGTACTGTCTAACCCCTACCTGCTCCTTAATGACCTGTCTCTGTACTGTCTAACCCCTACCTGCTCCTTAATGACCTGTCTCTGTACTGTCTAACACCTACCTGCTCCTTAACGACCTGTCTCTGTACTGTCTAACCCATACCTGCTCCTTAACGACCTGTCTCTGTACCGTCTAACCCCTACCTGCTCCTTAATGACCTGTCTCTGTACTGTCTAACCCCTACCTGCTCCTTAACGACCCGTCTCTGTACCGTCTAACCCCTACCTGCTCCTTAACGACCTGTCTCTGTACTGTCTAACCCCTACCTGCTCCTTAATGACCTGTCTCTGTACTGTCTAACCCCTACCTGCTCCTTAATGACCTGTCTCTGTACCGTCTAACCCCTACCTGCTCCTTAATGACCTGTCTCTGTACCGTCTAACCCCTACCTGCTCCTTAATGACCTGTCTCTGTACTGTCTAACCCCTACCTGCTCCTTAACGACCTGTCTCTGTACTGTCTAACCCCTACCTGCTCCTTAATGACCTGTCTGTACTGTCTAACCTCTACCTGCTCCTTAACGACCCGTCTCTGTGCCGTCTAACCCCTACCTGCTCCTTAATGACCTGTCTCTGTACCGTCTAACCCCTACCTGCTCCTTAATGACCTGTCTCTGTACCGTCTAACCCCTACCTGCTCCTTAACGACCTGTCTCTGTACCGTCTAACCCCTACCTGCTCCTTAACGACCCGTCTCTGTACTGTCTAACCCCTGGCTGTGTGCTATGCATGAGCGGTAACGTGGTGACTCACAGTAGAAGCGGGTCGGTCTCCCTCCCAGCCCGCACTGCTTGACCCGCTCCCCCTGGAAGAGTCCGTAGCTCAGGCGGCCCAGGAACTTGTCCAGCTCGGCGGCGGACGCGTTGACCTGCTGGGCTCCGCTGCAGAGCACCGTGCCGCGGACCCACCGCGGGGAGCCCAGCGACACCGCCACCGCCAACACGGACACGAAGCCCAGCGCGCCGGCCGCGCAGAACACCGGCCGCTGCTGCCGGGGCGGCATGCTCCCGTTACACCGCGGGGAGGAGCCGCGCCGCACGGCCCATCAGGGTGGACCCTGTGGCGGGAGGACGTGGACCCTGTGGGGAGGACGTGGACCCTGTGGGGAGGACGTCCTCAGGGTGGACCCTGTAGCGGGAGGACGTGGACCCTGTGGGGAGGACGTGGACCCTGTGGGGAGGACGTCCTCAAGGTGGACCCTGTGGGGAGGACGTGGACCCTGTAGGGGGAGGACGTCCTCAAGGTGGACCGTGTGGCGGGATGACGTCCTCAAGGTGGACCCTGTGGCGGGACGACGTCCTCAAGGTGTACCCTGTAGCGGGAGGACGTGGACCCTGTGGGGAGGACGTGGACCCTGTGGGGAGGACGTGCGGTGTCTGTCAGGACGCCGCGGGTTCGGTTACCGCCTGCCGTCTCCAGGTTACCGCCCTTTAATAATGGATGGACTGGAGGACAGAGGAGAGGCTCAGACTGTGAAAGTCTAATTAACTGTGATGAATGGGGGTTTAATTAGTCACGTGGTGTGGTAACCCCCCCCCCCCCCACACACACACACACACAGCCTGCAGGCCAAACATGAATCGCCTTTGTCTTTATTGCTCTTGATTATATTAAAACTTGACTATGTCCTCAATTGTAAGTCGCTTTGGATAAAAGCGTCTGCTAAATGTAATGTAATGTAATGTAACAGTAACATGTAACACAATGTCCTCCAACAAACAGAACCCAAAATATATGAATGTCTAATCTAATTATTTCTAATTCCTGATGTAATCATAATGAAGAACAGGTTATGACGTTTTAATCTGTCTGTCTCACTGTCACAAACACTACAACCCTGACCCCTAACCTTAACCCCTAACCCTGACCTTAACCCCTAACCTTAACCCCTAACCTTAACCCCTAACCCTGACCCCTAACCCTAACCTTAACCCCTAAACCTGACCCCTAACCCTAACCTTAACCCCTAACCCTGACCTTAACCCCTAACCTTAACCCCTAACCCTGACCCCTAACCTTAACCCCTAACCCTAACCCCTAAACCTGACCCCTAACCTTAACCCCTAACCCTGACCCCTAACCTTAACCCCTAACCCTGACCCCTAACCCTAACCCCTAACCTTAACCCTGACCCCTAACCTTAACCCCTAACCCTACTAGGGAGGTGCTGCTCACTGTTGTTTGAGGTGTCGAGTCTCCCCAATGTAGTGTTTGATGTAAACGATGTTTGGGGAGTCCATGTTGGGGGGTGAGAGGTCGTGTGACTGTGTAGTGATGAAGGGTAGGATGATGGTGGGGTTAGTTACCCGGGAGGGTGGCTGTGTGTGGATGAAGTGAGTGTGCGCTGGGTGTAGTGTGTCGGTGCATGGTGGTAGGGGGTGATGCAGGGTTATAAATGGGGTGGTGGATTGTGGTTGGGGATACGTACCCTGTGTAGGGTAAGGGTTAGTGATAAAATATCGCCCTGACGCCCTCTGGTGGCGCAAGGGGAGAACGGCATGGGCCTCTAACATATAATACAAATGAATGCTAACCAAAAAAGACATAAAAAAGGGGGAGAGAGGAAGGAGAGGATATATAACTAAGGATAAATAAAATGTCAAGGGAAGATAGTTGGAGGGTTCTTTTAATAGGTGGAGGTCAGAGGTAGCAAAACGGGAAGGAGAGGCATATTTGCTCTGTTTTTAAAAGGAAGGAGAAAAAAGCGATGGGTGTCCAAACCTAGGAAAGACCAAGACCAGCCCCGTCAAGCGGTGCCTTCCTAGTCAGTCCCAGGGTAGGAAGGGCCAAGGCCAGCCGTGACTAAGCACTGCCTCCTTGGTCCCTCCAGGACCCCATGCTGAATAGTACGCTAAAAGCGATTCCTGTGCCCCATACACCGCACGACTCCAGAAATCGTGAAGGAAACTTACCATAGAGGAGACTCGGTGGCTCGATTTCCTCACCCAAACAGCAGATTTCTTGGGGTAGTCTATTCTCAGAGTAACTAGGTAGATATTGGTATCAACGAAAAGTTGCACGTTGAAAGGTATGATGGGTAATCGGCTTAGTTTTTTATCCAATCAGTAACTTTATTAGGTACCGTCCAATCAGAGTTATTTCCTGGGTAGGATTACCCATCATGCACGTCTAATTGCTTGGTTGTTGTGGAACCACGGTAGAGAAGTGTGTGTATTTTCATTGGACAGTATGTTGTCAAGGAGATAATAACTTATAAAACAATGTATTTATATGAAAAACATACCCTAACTCCCCCAAAGAATGGGGGGGGGGGGTTTGGGGTTAGGGCCAGAACTCAGGCCCTGGCCAGGGTTAATGGGTTAAATCTGAGTTAGTGTTAAAAAGGTTTATGGTTTAAGGGTTGGGGTTAATATGTTTTAGGGTTAGATGGGTTAGGGATAGGAGTGTGGGTAAATAAAAGGAGGGGTTTAGAAGGGTAAATAATTTTGGTTCTGAAGGTCGTAGAGATTCAAAGAAAGAAAGTTATTTAAGGAAAAAGATATGGTATAGATCCTAATGGTGAAATCGGATTAAAGTTAAAAAGAGGTCCAAGCCAGGTAATTAGTAAAATATGTTTTATTATTAAAATTGCCAAGGGAGAGGAAGGAAAGGAGCATAAGGAAGGTAGAGTCAAGGTGAGGCATCTGTTCGGACCGGACTCTCCCCCGCCGGATCGGGCTTGTACTCTACCTCCCCCTACTCCCCCACTTTCATGAGGGAAGAGAGGAGAGAAGAGAGAGAAAAAAAATAAAAAAAACATTTTTTTATTTATAGGTTCTGTGCAATAAAGAGAAATAAAAAATAATTCCATGGTGGGTTTTTTTGGAGAATCCTGGGTAAGGGTAGAAATAGACACCTGTTTGTCCAGTTGGAGTCGAGGATGGGACGAGATAAATGACCTATGAAATATGCATCTTCCCCTTGACTGTGATCACTTCATCCTATTGCTCTTGTGTGCAATGGAACAACATTCTTGACTACTTAAAGCAACAAACTGATACTGACACAGGGTATCCTGTGGTACACATACCATACATCTACATGTTAATACTTCAGTCAAGAAACCTTTCTATGAATCTTGGTCCAGGCATGGTGGAAATCTGTAAGCATTATTGAATGGAAAAGGTAGGTAAGAGGGTTAGGGTTAGGAAAGGTTTAGGTGAAGGGTTAGGGTTTAGAGGGTAGAAAGGTTAAGGTTAGGTTTAGGAGGGTAGAAAGGTTAGGGTTTAGGTTGGTTAGGGTTGGCAGGGTAGAAAGGTTAGGGTTAGAGTGAAGGTTTTTGTTAATGAGGGAGAAGAAGGTAGAGTCAAGGTGAGACGTCTGTTCGGACCGGACTCTCCCCCGCCGGATCGGGCTGTACACTCTACCTCCCCCTACTCCCCCACTTTCATGAGGGAAGAGAGGAGAGAAGAGAGAAATAAGACAATTAAAAGTGAATCGAATTGTTGAAGGTAATTGGATAATAGTGAAATGTGTATCAAGGTATTATATGGTCTGAACTAGAGTATTTGGGTAGAATAAAATGGGTATATTCGTGTAACAGTATACTACAGTATTATGGGTAGAATCAGAACGGTTATATTCTTGCTGTAGCCTTGAGTAAAACTAATGTTTTTTGATCGTGGCGTGTGGCCTTGAACAGGGTCCCATGTTGCATCTCTTTCAACACTTTTTCTCTAGTCATTTTTTTATTTTTTATAATTAATATGAACCAAAGGAAGTTGTAAAACACGTGTTTTAATGACAAAACTGGTAACAAATTGAACACTATTATATGGAACAGGTATAAATAAAGTATAATCTATAGAATATTATATACAAAGAATATAAGTAACATTATATAGAAAAAGAACATATAGAAAGCAGGTAAGATTGTTGACAGTGGCGACTGGTCATTAGGGGCAGGTGGGGCAGAGCCCCACCTACTCTCACAAGAAAAAAATAAAAAAAAATAAAAAAAAAAATAATAAAAAAAAATAAAATAAAAATATATAATTTTTTTTAAATATATATATTTCAAAAAAATCTCCCCATAAAGTACTGTAAAATAATAAGTTTGGCGCTTTTAGTTCATTTTTAGTCGACCCTAGCTTGCTTCTTCAGCCTGAGGGGGGCTGGTGGGGCTGGTGGGGCTAAAAATGGCGCTAGCCCCACCAGTCTAATGGTAGTGTGTATTGGGACTTGAAAAATTGAACTGCGCATGCTCAGCATGTTCTCCGTTGAAGTGGACGGAGAAAAATATTTTTCCTATGGTAGGGCTATCCCCACCGGCACTGTATGGACATATATGGTTCGTTCCGCTACAGCGTCATTTCATTGTTCGCAGCTATTGGCTGTAGTGTGCGGCGCGGCGTGATGAGTCATGACTCGAGTGACTTCGTCCTCACGTGTGCGCCGTGTGAGAAGTTGCTAACAAGCATGTCGGAGGTACGCAAACGAAAACAGGTATGTACTCGGTCGGATCATCACTTGTATTAAACTGTGTGGGAAATGTGAGACAGCACTGCGGGGTCACGACGAGTCGGCGGTCTGAATCCGGGGATACTCCGTTGTATTTTTGAGACTGTGTGTGAGGGCGATGCTCGGCTTCAGCGGCACTATGACGCTCAGCCCGTATTCAAAGGGACAGCACCATACAGGACCAACTATTAGACTGCATGTATGAAGTGGACAGGGACAGCCAAACAAGTGGATGAGACATCATGTGTTGCTGTACAGGCCGACGAGACAACGGATGTCTCCTGTAAATCACAGATGGCGGTTGTGCTGCGGTACCTTCTGCCATGTAACACAGTGACAGTTAAGCGTTGTTCTTGTCAATGTTGTGTCTGTTTATGTTTGTCCCGTCTTATATGTCCCCACTCCTGGCCTGCACCTTGTCGTGGTGAGTGGGCTTTAAACCAAGACAGGCCATTCTGAATCTTTTCTTTCACAGCTGTTATCTTTGATTTCTCCTCCAGGACACTGAGGCCTATGGGGGGTCTCCATGGTAACATGATATTGGGTTCTTATAGTGGCTCTTACAGCTGTTTGCACTAGTGTCATTTTAGGTTTGCGGAAGCTTAGTTTAAAGTTTAAAAACTATACTTTCATTATTGCAATGTTTTGATGTCAGCAATAAAACATTAAAAGCTGCACTAATGTACTTTATTAATTACATATATATGATACATGGATAACAGTCACTTAGCTCAAAAACCAAAAGCCCAGCATACTGAATAGTGTTAAAGTATATTTTATTTGTAATGGTTGAGCCCCAGTACCTGCCTGCTGTCCTGGTTATCCACAGTTCCTTGTGGTGGAGCTGAGGGCTGAATAGAGAATGGGACACACCAAGCCAGGGCTAAGCAGCATGGTGGGACACTGACACGTAAGTTAGACCAATGAAGAAAGCTCAATATCTCTATTTTCAAATACTTTAGCTTTTTTGAAAATTACCAATTTTATTTGTAATATTTTAGGGCTGTAACTTTTTCCAAAAATGAATTTCAAACAAATTTAAAATGCCCCGTAATTTGTTTGAATATATTCTAATACCCCGTCCACATAAGCTTGGTTTTCTGATAGGTTTAGAGCCGTTTAGCGTATTACTGCCTTCCACAGGTCAGATGTTGAACTAGATTTTACATACAGTCCTGTGTTGTGCAGGATAGCTGGGAGCAGTCAACCTCTACAAAGATCACCACGACTGTGAAAACAAACGGGTGACGTCACGGACACTGGTACGTCATTTAAAAAAAAAAAAAATTAGCCTAGCCCCACCTGTATTTTACATGTAGAAACGCCACTGATTGTTGAACACATTATATATAGAATATTATATGATGTATCATATCATATTATATGTGAAGGAGTATGATGTATAATATATATAGAGAAAGGAACTGATTAAAAAGATGAAACCATTAACATATTATACAAAACATGTACATTTGTGAACATTAATCATATAATGTATTATAAACAGTATTAAATAAGGATGGTATAATATATAAGAATAATTGGTAACCCTTCCTTTTACAGTCCGGTAATTACCAGGAAATTACCTGGTAATAAGATATATTTACTAAGTAATAACCATGTAATTAAATGTAATTACCAAGTACTTACCAGGTAATTATCCAGTATTTAATTACATATTTATCTGGTAAATACCAACAAGTTACCTGATATTTACTAGATATTTTCCTGACATCTACCAGGTATGTACCCAATAATTACCTGGTAGATATCCTGCAATTGCATATTGTAGACAATAAACCCACTGAATGTGTCTATATGTGACTTTGTTAGGGTGATAATAACTTATATATTTACCTGATACTTACCAGGTATTTACTCAAAATGATCGCATATTTACCCGGTAACTACCTGATATTTACCTGGTAAATACCAACAAGTTACCCAGTATTTACTAGATATATACTGAAAACTACCAGGTATTTATCCATTACCAATCAACCTGTGTAGTGACAGTGAGGGTAGTAATGACTCTGATGTTTACCTGGTAATTACCCAGTATTTACTTGATAACTGGCAACTATACCATGATACCATGTTCAAAACTACACACCCTAATGGGTGGTAGATGATTATAATCTACAATTACCAGGAAAGTATATGGTAATATCAGTTTTGAACATGGTATCTGGCATAAACTCCCATATCTCCCTGATGATTATCGGGGTGATATCAGAGTTTTACAGAGTAGTTACCTGTAAGAAAGGTGGAACTGTACTGTAAAAGGAAGCGTGGTTTGTTTCAATGATATTACTGTAGCTCCCAAGTAGTACACACGAGGCCAGAGGTCTTTGTTAGAAAACAGGGTTTATTTTCCAGGTCGAACCAACCCGTGAGAAATGGGTTTAAAGAGAACAATAATTCAAATCAATAAATACAATTGACAATATGCAAATGTACGTTTTTTTCAGCAGCACAACAGGTGCTGTGAGGGCGGTGGCCATAGTAGTTCACTATCAACTCTCTCACTAACCGCCAACGATTCAAAATTCGCTGATGACATCACCGAGGGCCAGTGCCGGCGAATTGCTGGGCCCTGGGGGCGTTCTATTACTACACATCAACATTTGATTGGCTGATTACACACGTCAGTCAAATGTATTAATAATAATAATAATAATACATTTTATTTATAATGCACTTTACATTTAGGCAATCTCAAAGTGCTACAGTACAGGCTTAATTAAAAGGGACACAAGTTAATACAAGTTTAAAAAGACAATAAAAAGTGTAATAAAATTTAGCAGAAAGCTTTTTTGAAAAAATAAGTCTTTAGGTTTCTTTTAAAAACATCAGTGGTCTGTGGGGCCCTCAGGTGGTCTGGGAGGGCGTTCCACAGCCTTGGAGCTGCAGAGCAAAAGGCCCGGTCACCCATCGTGCGGAGCTTGGTTCTGGGGGTTTTGAGGGTGTTTGTATTCGCAGATCGGAGGGTGCGTGTGGGGGGGGTGGGGGGTTAGAAGTTCTTTGAGGTATTGGGGGGCATGTCCATGAATGCACTGGTGGGTGAGGAGGCAGACCTTGTACTCAATTCTGAGTGGGACAGGGAGCCAGTGGAGGGATTTGAGGATGGGGCTGATGTGGTCATACTTGCGCACCCTCATCAGGATCCTGGCAGCGCTATTTTGGATGTACTGCAGTCTCTGTAGGCTCCTGCCAGAGATCCCGATGAGGAGTGCATTACAGTAATCCAACCTGGAGGAGACAAAGGCGTGGACGAGCTTCTCTGCATCAGCCAGGGTGAGAGTTGGACGGAGTTTGGCAATGTTCCTGAGGTGATAGAATGATGTTTTGCAGAGATGTTTGATGTGGGTGTCAAAAGTGAGTTGTGGGTCAATTACTTACTGAAGCTGAATGGAAGGGCCCCTGAATGATAAAAGCTGAAACCATTTTTGAATGGTGGGTGAGGGGGTTTGGTTCTCCTTTCAAGGCTTGTGGCTTCCCCTCATTCTGGCTCTCTGCTGCTGTCCAGGGCTGCGTTCCAATAGTCCGTCTCCCGCGCTTCACCTCGCTCTTCCTGCTAAATCTCTAGATGTTTTCCTCGATCTGCATTGTACCCGCTGCTCCAATTGCAGAATGCGCACCGTCTTGGGCACCGAGGATACATCAGTGTATCCTAACATTGGTTTGTGTTGCTCTGCTTTTACACACAAACCTTCATTCATTTAACCTTTATTTAGTTATTTGTTGTGTATTCTTTGGATTTATGTCAATAAAATGTATTAAACTACTACTTTTACTGTGTGGTGGTTTCCCTCTATGGTTGCGATTGCCTGAGAAAGTCGTAACTCTTAAATTACACAAAGAATGTGATCTCACCAAGTTATGTTGAGGTTTGAGTTTTCAAAAAGATTAGCCAGTATTTAGATGCCAAGTGTCCTCTAATGTCGTAATGTAATGTAATGTAATGTAATAACATAGAGCCAATGAGAGCTCTTAGCCTATTGGTGGAGCCCAACCATAGACTGTATAACATAGAGCCAATGAGAGTACACAGTACAGACAGTAGCCTATCAGAGGTCCCTCTCCCCACACAGTAGCCTATCAGAGGTCCCTCTCCCCACACAGCAGCCTATCAGAGGTCCCTCTACCCACACAGTAGCCTATCAGAGGTCTCTCTAACCACACAGTATCCTATCAGAGGTCTCTCTAACCACACAATAGCCTATCAGAGAAGTATTTTGATCTAAAATCAAGCGCTATAAAAGAGTGTGAATGCCCAACTGGTGGTGCTGAGGCTGACTGAGTCCTCTAGAGATGCGCATCACCAGCGTCATTGGTGAGTGCATTTCTGGTTACGTAATTGAATTCATTATCAGATGGTGATTTCAGTCTATGGAAATATTGAATTGGAAGTCCATCTTCATATTGGTTCAAACCGATATAAGAGACACAACAGAAAACAGACTGTTGTGCAGCGGTGTATGGAAACAAATTGAATGTACTGTGTGTGTAGTGATGATACCGGCAAGGACTGCAGCCAGGCATTAAACAGCTTAGCGAGGGCTGGGAAACTCCTGCTATATCTCCTCACTCTCTCTGAGACGAGCCAGTCGCCAAACACCTGAGGGTGGAGAGGATTTGGACCGCCAATAAGTTGGTGCGTTGTCTGAAAACACGCTCCCTTCTTCTTATGCAGCCTGCAGCCCCACCACATCCTCTAACAACACTAGACCAGTCCCCACCACATCCTCTAACAACACTAGACCAGTCCCCACCACATCCTCTAACAACACTAGACCAGTCCCCACCACATCCTCTAACACTAGACCAGTCCCCACCACATCCTCTAACAACACTAGACCAGCACGCACCTCCTACAGCTTCCCTAATTTTGTCATGACATGACTTCAGTTTGTAATATGAAGCATAGTCGAATTACCTTATATGGGATCTTGATATAATTATTGTATAGGCCTAATGTAGGCCTATACAAGGGGGGAGATGAAGAGGAACATTGGAAAACATTGGTTCTCTCCATATCTACAAGCCACCATAGAAAACTACATAGCCGATTCCAGATGACACCTGAACGTGGGAGACTGGGTGTACATCAAGGCACACAAAAGGAAGCGGGACGAGCCGCGTCGAACCGGCCCTTTCCAAATAACGTTGCCTCCCCACAGCCCTGAAAGTCTGTGGGAAGAGGTGTGGTTCCAGCTAACCCACTGTACTCCAGCACCTGCACCAGCCACAACCCAAAAGGAGATCCAGAGCGACCTGGCCACCGTGGCCCAACCTCATGAACCAGAGCCGCTAACCCGTCCACTACCCACAGCTAAGAACCACATTGCAGCGGAACCGTGTGACCCGATCCATCCGCATCCACCATCACCGTACATACGCCGCGCTCGAAAAACACATAAGACGTCACCGATAAAAATGCTCCACATCCTAACCTTCATGACTTGTGGAAACGGTGATTTATGAACCCGGGCGGCAGGCTCAGGGACATGCGTCTTCGAGTTGAGTGATGAAGCGGTCTGCCCTTCAGATACTGAGCAGGTCTCATCAGCCCCAGGGGATACCTCACAAACTACGTGGTGGGCGGACTTGGCATATACCCCACTCTTGACCCTCCGGTCTCTCTTTCTCTATTCTAGTTACACTTACTTATGTTTAATTAGTTGACATTAGTTAACGTTTGTAGATCATTTTATCTCATAAGTACATGTGCTGCAGAAGTGTAATGGTCTGTCCAGCTGGTGGGGAGCTGGGAAAGGGCCCCAGGGGAGGAGCCTGATCTTTAGGACCAAATAGCAAACCATGCATAGGTGGATGTGATTGGTTAGTGCATGGAGGAGGAAACCACTAAGGGAGCAAATATAACATGAAGTCTGGGCCAAGAATATCAGTTCTTTGCAAACCAACTGGGCCTTTGGTGTTACTTGTTTACAAGTAGGGATGTCCGATATTGGCTTTTTTACCGATAACCGATATTGTTCAACTCTTAATTTCCGATAACGATATCAACCGATACCGATACCGATATATGCGGCCACGTGAAACCTCCGCTTTACACTCATTGCAAACCGCAATGGGCTTTATGCCAAGCGGAAGTGTGGATTAATAAATAAAAACAAAACTGCGGTAAAAGCTAGCGTGTGTGTCCGGGAGAGGGCTGCTCTCCTCGGACACATTACTCTGAAGCCCCGGTGACGGTCTGGAAGTGTGGATTAATAAATACAATTTTTAAAAAAAACAGCGGTAAAAGCTAGCGTGTGTGTCCGGGAGAGGGCTGCTCTCCTCGGACACATTACTCTGAAGCCCCGGTGACGGTCTGGAGGTGCGGATTAATAAATAAAATAATGTGAGCGCGGTACAGCGGACCTGAACCGGTTGTGATGACTGTTTCGCAGAATGCGTTAGTATGTTGCGCTGACCCCTATTTTACTATTCAACGTAGAAACTGAAATAATTCCAAACCACCGACATAACTACAGCTACAACTAGCGTCCCGCTACACGGCCGCATACGCCCAGGCTTGTTATTGAGACGGCACGGCGCGTTTGATGATGTCATCAAACCACGTCCTCACTTGAAACATAACAGATGTCTGAAATGATTTCAAAATCGATATTTTCCGATATTGATTTTTTATGCCAATATCGGCCGATAATATCGGTGGGCCGATAATATCGGACATCCCTATTTACAAGTGATAATAAAAGTCTTGAAACTTAGTCTTTCTCAAGTCTCTTATTTTGTTAAAGTGTGGTTTATGCACAACACTATCTGTTGCCAACAGCAGTTTGGCCCCACGGCCTTCATCTCACCACACCTTGGATGGTGCTACAAATAACAGCTGATTCATTCGCTGAAGAGGATGTTGCATGAAATGTTATCAAGTATGCCAAATACAATGACTTTTATATTTCTGAAAACGTTGGCTGCCTTCTGCATCATGCCAAGTCTTACTTACTCAGGGACACTGGCTTGACTACTGGACTCTGAAGGTTCAAATTAAGTGATGTAAAAACCTCCATTCATTTCACATGGATGCATCATGTACATACTAATCACATGTTTCTATTGTCATGGCTTACACCTCTTGAGCGTCCAACCTCACTGGAAACAAACATTTGACTTTCACTGTTAAGGTCTAAAGAATTAGGTTATTATTTTCTGCATATTTCTTTGAAAATATCAAATAAAATTTAGTGTAGGCTACTAACCACAAACTTATATTCAATTCAATTCAATTTTATTTGTCTAGCGCCAATTCATAACAGAAGTTATCTCAGGGCACTTTTCAAGTGGAGCAGGTCTAGACCAAACTCCTAATAACATTTACAGAGACCCAACAGTACCACCATGAGCAGCACTTGGCGACGGGGGCAAGGAAAAACTGCCTGTTAAAAGGCAGAAACCTCGGACAGACCCTTCGGCTCTAGGTGGGTGGTCATCTGCCTTGACCAGTTGGGGGGGGGGGGGGGGGGGGGGGGGAGAGAGAGAGAGAGAGAGAGAGAGAGAGAGAGAGAGAGAGAGAGAGAGAGAGAGAGAGAGAGAGAGAGAGAGAGAACAACTACATCAATACACTAATGAACATGAAGAAGATGATGACGACAGCAGCAATGATGGGGGGACAGCGAGCAGCAACAACAGTAACTGTATATAACTGGTAACTGATATTAGCAATGGCAGTCAAGCAGGACCATGGAGGCTCCGCCAGGATCCATGAGAACCTGCGAGACGAGAAAACACAAGAACTCCGGGGAAGAAGTGTTTTAGTAACATGCATTAATGGAACATGAATGTGTGCAGAGAGAGAGATAGAGAGAGAGAGAGAGAGAGAGAGAGAGAGAGAGAGAGAGAGAGAGAGAGACTGACTCAGTGCACCATGGGAAATCCCCCGATAGTCTAGGCCTATAGCAGCATAACTAAGGGATGGTTCAGGACTCACCTGATCCAGCCCTAACTATAAGCTTTATCAAAGAGGAACGTCTTAAGCCTACTCATAAATGTGGAGAGGGTGTCTGCCTCCCGAACCACAACTGGAAGCTGGTTCCACTGAAGAGGAGCTTGGTAACTGAAGGCTCTGGCTCCTGTTCTACTTTTAGAAACTATAGGAACCACCAGTAGCCCTGCATTCAGAGAACGCAGTGTTCTAGTGGGGTAGTAGGGTACTATGAGCTCTTTGAGATATGAAGGGGCCTGCCCATGAAGAGCTTTATAGGTGAGGAGGAGGATTTTAAATTCTATTCTAAATTTTACAGGGAGCCAATGCAGAGAAGCTAGTACAGGAGAGATGTGATCTCTTTTCCTAGTTCCTGTCAGTACTCGTGCTGCAGCGTTTTGAATTAATTGGAGCGTCTTAATTGACTTATTAGGACAATCTGATAATAAAGAGTTGCAGTAATCCAGCCTTGAAGTAACAAATGCATGGATTAGTTTTTCTGCATCTGTCTTTGATAGGATGCGTCTGATTTTTGTAATATTACGTAAATGAAAAAAGGCAGTCCTAGAGGTCTGCTTTATGTGGGAATTAGATGACAGATCCTGATCAAAGATAACTCCAAGATTCCTGACAGTGGTACTAGAGGCCAAGGTAATGCCATCTAGAGTAGCTATATCTGTAGACATTGAGTCTCTAAGGTTTTTGGGGCCAAGTACAAGAATTTTGGTTTTCTCTGAGTTTAACATCAGAAAATTGCAGCTCATACAGGATTTTGTCTTTAAGACATGTTTGTAATTTAGATAATTGATTAATTTCATCGGGTTTGATCGATAGATATAACTGTGTATCATCTGCATAACAATGAAAGTTAATGGAGTGATTTCTAATAATGTTGCCTAAAGGGAGCATATATAAAGTAAATAGTATTGGTCCAAGTACAGAACCTTGTGGAACTCCATGACTAACTGTAGTATTTATTGAAGATTCATCATTCACATGTACAAACTGTGAACAATCTGATATAGAGCTAGTTCCCTCCTCAACTCTGTAAAGAGGAAGGAAGTGAGTGAAAATTTTTATCTAATAACTATCACAAACAGCTGGAAAACCAGTTACCACAGACTCTATCTGACCAGCTCCCTCCTCTACAGTAAGATGCATTATATTAACTTTAATTGTATTGCTTTACTTACAAACATAACATTCATATATTAATATATGAAACTTTTTTCAGATGATGTTTTTCTCCCTATAATGTTTCTGTATTTCTGATATCTCTAGAACAACACGCTGAGAGAAACAAACTATGAATCTTACAACAGCAGCAAGAGGATTTGTGGCTTTCCTTCTGTCACTACCAGGTTGGTACATTTACATTGTGAACATTGAGTTGAACTGTTTCAATGGGTAACATGACACCCAAGCAACTGGGATGAGGAGAGGGTGAAACCGCATGTTGTGAATAGATGTGACATCTAGAGACTAGGGCTGAACGATATATCGTTATCGTATCGATATCTCGATATGAACATTCACGATATTAATATCGAAAAAGCAACGATATAAACGATATATCGCCCTGCATGTACAGCTCTGGCAGTCACAACAAACTAGGGATGGGCATTATCGGCGGCGGCGCTCGCGCTCGGAACCGGCGAGTGCGGAACCGTCCTCCCTCGCCGGTTCCGACTACCACAACGACCACTACCACCCCCACCCCCCAGCGGGGACGGACACCACAACCCAGTCAAACTCAATCTTTTGCGCCGTCTCCACGGTGGACCCGGGTCACCCTCCCAGGACCCGGAGTCCCCCCCCGGATCGATCAAAAGGACGTTGTGTTGCTGTGAGTCTTGAAGCGGTGCCCGGTGATCGCGGCTTTAGTTCCCCGTGTCTGATCGCTGTAATTCGGAGCGTGAATATCGGTTGAATATCTAATATCTTTCTAACTTTAAAAAACACTTTAGTATTTTTTAAAACGATAGTCGCACATCCCTCGTAACTACGCCGTGAAGGTGAACCCTCCCGGACTCCGCTATTAACATGAACCGCTCCGCCGGAGGAGCCGGACACCAGAATACAAACATGTGTTCCATTTGCTTGCTTTTAAATAAAGTTGTGTGCAGTTATACGGGTAAATACGATTATTGATTAATGACCGATCGCGTACTGCGGTCAAGACAGCCGTCTCTCGGTTTCGTGTGGTCAAGCCAGCCGCTCCAACATTTTCAATATTTCCATAACTGACATTTTAGCAAAACGTTCAGCCTCATATATGTTTTCTGACTAAGGTATTGCTTTTAGATAGTTCATGCAATTGTTTCTAAATGTGTGGCTCATCTTTTTGTTGCGAGCCTTTTCCGAGCGCCGCTGCATATTGTATGGGCATATGTCGGCCTTTTCCCCCTTTTTTTTCAAAACAGTTATACAGTTCAATGCCCACTTTTACTGCCTTGTTTGATTATTGTTGGCCGATAAGTAGGCTACTTATTGTAATTGGAATACAGATTTAGTCTTGTTGAATCGTTTCCAAACCTTTAAGAGCGCATGTAGGCGCATTGTTCGGCTTTTACGAGCGCCGCATAGTCCTATAAGTTAACCTATAATGCCTGTAGGCCTATTTATTATTTTAAAACTGTTAAACAGTTGTAGGTCTTCAAGTTAACTGTCTTGTATTATTGTTGGCCTATACATTATTGTTGGAATAAAGATTTCATTGATAAAAACATGCTGCATTTTATATTTTCTACCAACGGGAATTTTAATATAGCCTATAGAAAAATAACGGCTCATGACTGGCAGTGAGTTTTTATAAATAAAACTGCACTTTCCACATTCTTTTGCATTATGTTTTTATTTTTCTGAAAAATGCTTGGTTTTCACCGAACCCATATTCATATCATATTGTATCGATATCGAGATATCTGGCATGAATATCGAGATATGAAATTTTGTCCATATCGTTCAGCCCTACTAGAGACTCAACCTCTACAACGCTGTGTTTGGTAAAGAAGACCAATAGAGGAGAGAAATGACTACAGCCTCTTGTAGTCAAAGTTGTGTTGGAAAGGTTTCGGATGACAATCTTCTGGTCAGGCACGTGCAGAGGGGGCTATGGGTGCCCGAGCCCCTGCCCTTTTCCCTCTGAAGGACCAAAGTGCCCTTTTGAGCGGTCAT
The DNA here is from genome assembly GCA_030340625.1 of Merluccius polli. Classification (NCBI taxonomy): domain Eukaryota; kingdom Metazoa; phylum Chordata; class Actinopteri; order Gadiformes; family Merlucciidae; genus Merluccius; species Merluccius polli. Next base: position 28,114 of record JAOPHQ010003455.1, read on the forward strand.
TTAAATTTTCTATGCGTTGTAAAATTACACATGAACAATTAAACATTAAAATGTGAATCAATAAAAATGTCAACAATCGCGCAACAGAAATCCTCCGGTAGCACTGCTCAACAATCACGCAACAGAAATCCTCCGGTAGCACCCCCCCCGCTCAACAATCGCACAACAGAAATCCTCCGGTAGCACCCCCCCCGCTCAACAATCGCGCAATAGAAATCCTCCCATTTTTGATTTGGAGCCCCTGCCCCTCAAAGGGTCTCTGCACGGCCCTGCTTCTGGTTATTATAATATTTCTGTGGCTAGTTAACTCAGAATTACATACAACACTGATGGGTTTATTCAGTTCCTCTTTAAAGTTTTACCAAAAGTTCAGAGTGAGATGACGTGTTTTGGCCCTCTCCAACACCCAATTATTTTTGCAACTTAAAAACCAGTTTCAAGAAATGTTTCATATTGTTCATAATTGACCAGCACAAGTAGAAATGAAACAATTGAAGAGCTCTTTTCCAAAACGCAATAAATCCATTTTGACAGTTTTCAGGAAAATATGTTTTTTTACCTAGACCCACACATTTAGTTAATATTCAATTTATCCTGTTAAAATGGTTTGTTGGCTCAGTCTGAACATGTTGAACAATGATTGTTAAATCAAACAACAGTATTGTTGATTATAAATTTAAAGTTTATTTTTATTTTTTTCAAAACGCTATAAATCCATCCATTTTTTTTCAAAATGCTATAAATCCATCAGAAGTTGGTAATGCAATCATGGCATGTACATTTTTGTCAATAATCATTTAGAAAATGTGCTCAGTAGAGTGCATTTTTGTATTGTGTCATTTATGTTCAGTGTACTTTAGTGCACTGTAGTTTGCAGGGCAAGGCTAATAATCCTGGAGGCTTTCTGCCTCCTGGTGTTGGCCTCACTGGCTCATCGGCACCATCAAATGTATTTACAGCAATAATTTCATTCATTTTGAGGACGAGACAGCAAAGTAAACTTTATCGCCTCAAGTCCAAAACAAACCGCCACAGAACGGCGCGAGTCAAAACAGCCGCCCCTATTATTTTCTATGTACACCCCCCCCACACACACACACACCGGCGGCGGCAGGGCGTCGACGCGCCGCCCCGCTATACTTCACGCCACTGTCCTATTTCACAGCGTCGCCGCGGGTCAGGTGCCGCCGAAAAGCCGCTTTCTTCTTTTCTTTCTTTTCTTCGAGACGACTGTATTCCTGTTTACGCGCCGCAGCGCGACGCTTCCTGTGTGTGCTAGGGGCGGCACTTGACGCACGTAATAGATGCGCCGCGGCACTGCGGCGGCGGCGGTGTGTTTCTTCAGAGCGCCACCATGTTCGATTGCGTCAAACGCTCCCGAATTCTGATTGGTCGAGAGTACATATAGCGTTTTGGCAAAATAGGTTCGGTGCTTATTACGTTTTGGATTGAAACGGCATCTTGAACTACATTTAAACTAAGAAATATAGCGATTTGGCATGAAATGTTGATGGAGCAGTGAATAGGTTCAGTGCACAGCAAAATGGCACAATAAACTCTTTTTTTTTAAATTTGGTGTTTATTGCGTTTTGGAAAAGAGCTCCTCAATTGGAAAATCTGATGAAACAATACAAATTCAGTTAAATAAAATAGTTTTATTCATAAAATTTCAATGAATAGAAATGGCTGAATAACATCCTCAGGACAGACTAGAGTCTAAAAGAAAATTGGGCCCATTAATAGGGTATGGGGTTAAGGATTGATTCAAGTTAGCCCCTTGATCAGCTGAGTGTGTGTGTGTGTTGGTTTACATACGGTGCTCCATGTTGTAGATGTTTGTGGCAGATTTGGATGCCTTGATTACAGAGGTAGGGAACATGGTGGCTGAAGGCCATCTTCACCGTCATGATGGATTAAAGGGTCCATCAAGAGCCAAAGTGTTTCCGGTGTTGGTTTTGTTCAGCCCACCACTCGTTCAGCATCAGCATGTGAATGTGGAAGTACCAACACCAACTTGGCAGAGAGAGCCTCCCAAATCTGCTCATACCGCTCACCTTGGAAAAATGTCCATAGGAAGCCTTCAGAATCCGTGTATCATTCGTTCTTTACATATTCAATTGAGAATCCAAAATCGGAAAATGAAAAAGCAATTTGTTATTTCCTTATTCGTTTATGAATCTGATACCAAAAAACAAATGACGGTTTGTTTTTCGTACTTTCGATTTTATGCTGATCAAAAATATGAAATTAAAAAACGGGGCCACGGGCCGAACTTGATTTTGATATTTAATTTCTCCGATTTGTGTGACCAGTAAGTTATTGACTTCTTTGTGTGTTGCACTTGATAAGCTTGCAGCAAATTCGTCAACAGTTAAGTGTGAAAGAAAGCCTGAAAAAACAGAATCACGCAGTGATTGTAAGTCAATGAATCAGTATTATTTGGAGTAATTTGGTGTCGACACCATGGCCGCACTGGAACCATACGTTAATTAAAGACTTATTTGAAACTGGCAAGACGCATGCAGAGATTTCCACCATACTGCAGCAGATGGGCATCCAGCGATGCTCTGAAATGAGTGTTGGAAGATTCTGTGTTCAACACGACCAAAGTGAAAAAGACATGTATCGGACAAAGAGATGGAGAGGGCTGTGATTGGATCAATATAAGTCAATATAAATATAAGACTTCCTGGTCACACAAATCGGAGAAATTAAATATCAAAATCAAGTTCGGCCCGTGGCCCAGTTTTTTCATTTCCTATTTTTGATCTGACCATAACATCGAAAGTACAAAAAACAAACCGTTATTTGTTTTTTGGTATCAGATTCTTAAACGAATAAGGCAATAACAAATCGTTTTTTCATTTTCCGATTTTGGATTCTCAATTGAATATAAAAAGAACGAATGATACACGGATTCTTCAGAATGACCCTGTGTTATACTGTGCACTTGGTCCATAAAACACTTGGACTTTAATGACTCTGAAGTATTTTCGTATGCATTCAGTGGATTAAATCAAATAAGTGATTTTGTTGATTTATATTTTATTCTACAATGAGGCCAACATTGGTCTCCTGCCTTTTATTTTAGATTATGTTCTCGATCCCTTGATGAGATATGAGATGATCTCCATGCTCACTAGCATGATGCCATGCTAGTGGTACAGCTAGCTGTATCACTAGCTCTATCGCTAGCTGTATCATTAGCTGTATCGCTAGCTGTATCACTAGCTCTATCGCTAGCTCTATCGCTAGCTGTATCATGTTGGTGTCACATGATGTTCTTGAATGTTCCTCTCACAGCTCAGTGGTCAGCAGGTATCTGTAGTTTCCAGCTCCACCCAACAGCCTCCATCTCTTCATGTATGTTGTGATCATGCATTTCATCAGCTGAACCTCTGTGTCTTGTTCATTCTCAATGAGATGTGTTTGTTTTTTACAGCGCTACAGGGTAATGATGACTGGACAGTTACTTGCACATCTAGTAATGTCTGCTCTGTAAGAGGATCAACGGTTGACATCAGCTGTACCTTTAAATACCCTGAGAAACAACATGACCTCTCTACCACAGTCCTGGAAACACTGTGGTTTACTAAAGAAGACAGAAACCAGAAACCAGTTGATCTTCTAAGTGATGCAGACTATACAGGTCGTGTTGAATCCAGCTGTGGAGAGATCAGCTGTATCGGGTCCAGCTGTAATAGAAAGTGTACTCTGAGTATCAGAGACCTGAGACAGAGTGACTCTGCTGTCTACAACTTTAGGTTCAAAACAAACCAACCAGGTGGGGAACATACTGCTAACCCTGGAGTGGCTTTAACTGTGACAGGTACACTTTGATTTACAATGTCTATTCAACATTGTGTGTGTGTGTGTGTGTGTGTGTGTGTGTGTGTGTGTGTGTGTGTGTGTGTGTGTACGTTCAACCCGGTATCACGCTTTTTCGTGCTCATAGTCACAAACATTAATCTATTGAATTGTGTCCCGGAGCAGGATTGACTTTTTTTCATGCTAGACTGAACGACATTTACACCAAGCATTTTAAATGGGGGCTACTGATTGGCTGAGACTGTTGCGGCGGAGCATAGTTGGAACCTGATTGGCCGGCACGAAAAAGCATCATACCGAGTTGTCCATTGTGTGCGCTTCATCATTTTGTCCACTTGCTGGTGTAACCTGCGTTGTGTTAGCTAGACTTGGAAGGACTGGGACACTCTCAGCATGCGGATGAAGAGGTTTATTATCTGCACAAAGGGTCATCAAACAAATATAGGGCATGAGCAAAGGTTTGGTCCGCCTGCAGCAGACGTCGTCCTTTCTGCCTATTACAATACTAATATTCTGTCATAGTAATATTCTGTTCTAATATTACTACAAGTTTTTATAAAATACTACATTTTACAACTTTATTATGAAGTGTGTAAATAAAGCAATGGAAATAAATTCAAAAAGGGTAAACACTCCACTCTTGTGGCGACAACCGGTACTGCATGTAAAATGCACAATGACGTGACGGCTCGTCATTCTAGAGCTAGGATGCTAGCAACGTTGCGAGTGGAAATGTAAAACATCCACGAGACATGAAGTGAACCAACACATCTAATTGGTGACCTGCACACATCACACAATATAGGGCATGAGCAAAGGTTTGGTCCTAGACTAAATACATTCAATATTACTAATTGCACGACAACAATGCAAACATGCTTCAAGGTCACGAAAACTAATCAAATAAAAGTTACAATACTGTGCCAAACATCGCAAGAATGCGATTCATAGGATGGCATCTGTGTTATGCAAAAGTGTAGAAGTCACTTGTACAATACAATAATATGACTTTTAAAGACTTTTCATGTGGACCCGTCTCTTTGCTCAACCTGCAGCAGACCCACAATGCAACAACTTGTATAACAATATTATAAAATAAGAGTCTTGACCCAATGATACAGGATTTAACAATAACTACAAAGGACATTATTTACTCCGTTACACTGGCAGTGTAGGCAGATTATTCATCACTTCCTGTTGGGCTAGATCCTCCAAATGTATAATTTCAGTAGAGTTGAATGCCCTGATTCATATAAAAGACACCCCATGTCTCCATCTCATTCCCAAGTCATTCTAGGCCCCTATTATGACCTATAAATAATACCTGGACCCCCCATCTCCCCCGCTTCCAAAGTCGGACAAAATCCCTAACTGGAAATCTCCCATTTAAAATGCTTGGTCTAAATGTTCTGTCTAGCACGAAAAAAGTCAATCCTGCTCCGGGACACGATTCAATAGATTAATGTCTGTGACTATGAGAAAAAGCGTGATACCGGGTTGGTGTGTGTATGCTTTATTGTGTCTATTTAATCAGAATTATGTTGTATTACATTTGTGTCATTTGTTCTCCGACCCAGATCTCCAGGTGAAAGTGTCTCCTCATGACGACTGGGGTAAAAATCTGGATTGTGACAGCATGTGTGCTAACCCTACCTACATCTGGTACAAGAATGCACGGTATTTTGGACAACAAAGGTCCGCCTGGGACAACATTAACTCTATTAACAGCTATTCATGTGCTGTTAAAGGATACGAACATTTCCACTCTCCTTCAGTGTGTAAGTCAACTCCACAGTACGCTGACATGAGGTCAGATGGAATCGACCTTTAGTGTAAAGAATTACATTTTACTATTTCAGTCTGAATGAAGGATCAAACGGTCCATGTGTAGAGAGATGCTACCTAAGGTACTTTTATCCAAAGCGTCTTACAATACCATGAGCACATACATTTTTAGCCTGGGTGGTCCCAGTGGGAATCGAACCCCTAACCCTGGCCATGTTAATGCCTTGCTCTACTGGTTGAGATGGTCAGGACCATTTCATCCCCTCTCTGTGAAAATGATCAGCGGTCAACATGAGGAGGATAGACGGGCACAGAGGGGGGGGGGGGGCATGAGGGGTGCAGTGTGTGTATTAGTGGAGGTAGTATATTTATATGAGTAGTCTTACTTAGTATGCATTGCCTGGATGGACATCTACATGTTGTATGTTGAATGGGATGTCCTGTATTGTTTTGTTGTTGGTCAGCCCTTGCTCCACAAAACGATTCTGTCACGTGTGTGACTAGCCGCTCTCTACAGGACCCAGTTATCTAGCAACATCTGCTGTAGGGAAATAAAGTTGCTCTAAATATTAGAAAGAATAAAGGAGGTCCTTTTTTAATCTCTTTTAATAGATAACACCCCACCAGTAGTATGTTCTTCCACTCCCACCATATTTCTGCTGTCTAAACTACAGCTATAATGGCACTATTTCTGAAATACTTCTCAGGTCTAAAAGGAAACAGCTGCAATAGAGTGTCCTACCCCACCAGAACCATGTGTGTCCTGCAAGGTACATCAGTGGACATCTCCTGCACATACAGTCATCCTCCAGATGCAACACTCAATTCTATATACTGGTTTAAATGGAGAGCTAACCAAGAGCCCAGAGACCTCCAGTCAGACTCTGAATATGAAGGTCGTGCTGAGTACCCTGTAGAAGAGACGGGACGCTCCACTCTGAGAATCACTGACCTCAGAGTCACAGATTCAGCAGAGTACCGCTTCACATTTAAAACAAGTCACTATGAATGGAAAAGTATTTTACATGGTACAACTCTGACCGTCACAGGTACTAGTACTATTTATTTTCATATTTTTTGTATGAATAATGTCATTGACTGTATGAATCTACAGCGGTTCAACTATTAATATCAAAACCTCACTTCCTTATTCAGGCCTGAGGGTGGAGGTGACTCCTGTTGCCACGGTGACAGAGGGACAGAGAGTGACATTGACCTGTATCACCAGTTGTCCTCTGGCTGATAAGCCCTCCTACATCTGGTACCAGAACAACGGTTCTGTGACCGGGTCAGAGAACCCAGAGAACCAGCTGGTTCTGGACCCTGTCGGTCCTCAGCATGCCGGGAGCTACTCTTGCTCCGTCAGAAACTACCCACACCTCCGCTCTCCTGAGGAGACGCTCACCGTTCAATGTACCATGAGTATCCTACATCATACTTCATCTGTTTCTGATTGGCTCAATCTGCCTAGCCTCGTGAGACCACCCTGATCTCCTGATCTCCAGCTCATGACTGGCTGGGCAGTAATTCATTTCCACATATGGGAACGGCCTCATGTTGTTCAAAAAACTCAGACAACCAATCAGATGAAATAACTAATAATAAGTAAAACTCTGCTCTAACACTGATTGGTTCATCCACTTATTGGGTTTAGAAAGTGGGTTTCATCAGGAGCGAAGCCAGACTGGTCTTCAGAGAAACTGACATGTGATCAGGATGGTCTCAGGAGGCTACAATCTGCCAGTGATGTCACTTGACAGCAGTAACCTTGTTGAGCCAGAGGTGGTGCTGTCACTGCAGTTAGATTCATGTTTTTGGTTACTCTTTAAAGATAAACTGGATTGAATATAAGGCTTGAAGGCTTGGGTGTACTGTACACTTAACTAAATGTTATTAATACACGTTTTAATAACTAATGAAATGTATCTGTCAACAGACGCTCCACAGACCCCCTCAGTGAGCGTGAGTCCCTCTGGTGAAGTAGTGGAGGGCAGTTCAGTGACTCTGAGCTGCAGCAGTGATGCTAACCCAGCAGCTAACTACACCTGGTTCAAGGTTAATACAGATCACTCCCCCAGAGACTTGAACCAGGGACAACAGCTCATCTTTGGTCCAATCCTGTCTTCAGACTCTGGACAATATCTCTGTAAAGCTAAGAATGAGCTTGGGACAACATCTGACTCCATCTCCATTAATGTGAAATGTAAGTAAAGCACAACATCAAATTACAGATGCTTGAATGAGCTTAACTTTTCAAAATGAATCATCTAAGTTCATCATGTGTTACATTTGCAAGCTTCTCAAGCCTTTTCTTTCCAATGTCCGTAATACTTCCACATGATGTTTGACATGTTTTTACAATGACCTCCAGATGGACCTAAAAACACATCTGTGATATTAAGTCCCTCTGGTGAAGTAGTGGAGGGCAGTTCAGTGACTCTGAGCTGCAGCAGTGATGCTAACCCAGCAGCTAACTACACCTGGTTCAAGGTTAATACAGATCACTCCCCCAGAGACTTGAACCAGGGACAACAGCTCGTCTTTGGTCTCATCATGTCTTCAGACTCTGGACAATATCTCTGTAACGCTAAGAATGAGCTTGGGACAAAATCTGACTCCATCTCCATTAATGTGAAATGTAAGTAAAGCACAACATCAAATTACAGATGCTTGAATGAGCTTAACTTTTCAAAATGAATCATCTAAGTTCATCATGTGTTACATTTGCAAGCTTTTCAAGCCTTTTCTTTCCAATGTCCGTAATACTTCCACATGATGTTTGACATGTTTTTACAATGACCTCCAGATGGACCTAAACACACATCTGTGATAATAAGTCCCTCTGGTGAAGTAGTGGAGGGCATTTCAGTGACTCTGAGCTGCAGCAGTGATGCTAACCCAGCAGCTAACTACACCTGGTTCAAGGTTAATACAGATCACTCCCCCAGAGACTTGAACCAGGGACAACAGCTCGTCTTTGGTCCCATCCTGTCTTCAGACTCTGGACAATATCTCTGTAAAGCTAAGAATGAGCTTGGGACAACAACTGACTCCATCTCCATTAATGTGAAATGTAAGTAAAGCACAACATCAAATTACAGATGCTTGAATGAGCTTAACTTTTCAAAATGAATCATCTAAGTTCATCATGTGTTACATTTGCAAGCTTCTCAAGCATTTTCTTTCCAATGTCCGTAATACTTCCACATGATGTTTGACATGTTTTTACAATGACCTCCAGATGGACCTAAAAACACATCTGTGATATTAAGTCCCTCTGGTGAAGTAGTGGAGGGCAGTTCAGTGACTCTGAGCTGCAGCAGTGATGCTAACCCAGCAGCTAACTACACCTGGTTCAAGGTTAATACAGATCACTCCCCCAGAGACTTGAACCAGGGACAACAGCTCGTCTTTGGTCCCATCCTGTCTTCAGACTCTGGACAATATCTCTGTAAAGCTAAGAATGAGCTTGGGACAACATCTGACTCCATCTCCATTAATGTGAAATGTAAGTAAAGCACAACATCAAATTACAGATGCTTGAATGAGCTTAACTTTTCAAAATGAATCATCTAAGTTCATCATGTGTTACATTTGCAAGCTTCTCAAGCCTTTTCTTTCCAATGTCCGTAATACTTCCACATGATGTTTGACATGTTTTTACAATGACCTCCAGATGGACCTAAAAACACATCTGTGATATTAAGTCCCTCTGGTGAAGTAGTGGAGGGCAGTTCAGTGACTCTGAGCTGCAGCAGTGATGCTAACCCAGCAGCTAACTACACCTGGTTCAAGGTTAATACAGATCACTCCCCCAGAGACTTGAACCAGGGACAACAGCTCGTCTTTGGTCCCATCATGTCTTCAGACTCTGGACAATATCTCTGTAACGCTAAGAATGAGCTTGGGACAAAATCTGACTCCATCTCCATTAATGTGAAATGTAAGTAAAGCACAACATCAAATTACAGATGCTTGAATGAGCTTAACTTTTCAAAATGAATCATCTAAGTTCATCATGTGTTACATTTGCAAGCTTTTCAAGCCTTTTCTTTCCAATGTCCGTAATACTTCCACATGATGTTTGACATGTTTTTACAATGACCTCCAGATGGACCTAAACACACATCTGTGATAATAAGTCCCTCTGGTGAAGTAGTGGAGGGCATTTCAGTGACTCTGAGCTGCAGCAGTGATGCTAACCCAGCAGCTAACTACACCTGGTTCAAGGTTAATACAGATCACTCCCCCAGAGACTTGAACCAGGGACAACAGCTCGTCTTTGGTCCCATCCTGTCTTCAGACTCTGGACAATATCTCTGTAAAGCTAAGAATGAGCTTGGGACAACAACTGACTCCATCTCCATTAATGTGAAATGTAAGTAAAGCACAACATCAAATTACAGATGCTTGAATGAGCTTAACTTTTCAAAATGAATCATCTAAGTTCATCATGTGTTACATTTGCAAGCTTCTCAAGCATTTTCTTTCCAATGTCCGTAATACTTCCACATGATGTTTGACATGTTTTTACAATGACCTCCAGATGGACCTAAAAACACATCTGTGATATTAAGTCCCTCTGGTGAAGTAGTGGAGGGCAGTTCAGTGACTCTGAGCTGCAGCAGTGATGCTAACCCAGCAGCTAACTACACCTGGTTCAAGGTTAATACAGATCACTCCCCCAGAGACTTGAACCAGGGACAACAGCTCGTCTTTGGTCCCATCATGTCTTCAGACTCTGGACAATATCTCTGTAAAGCTAAGAATGAGCTTGGGACAACATCTGACTCCATCTCCATTAATGTGAAATGTAAGTAAAGCACAACATCAAATTACAGATGCTTGAATGAGCTTAACTTTCCAAAATGACTCATCTAAGTTCATCATGTGTTACATTTGCAAGCTTCTCAAGCCTTTTCTTTCCAATGTCCATTATACTTCCACATGATGTTTGACATGTTTTTACAATGACCTCCAGATGGACCTAAACACACATCTGTGATATTAAGTCCCTCTGGTGAAGTAGTGGAGGGCAGTTCAGTGACTCTGAGCTGCAGCAGTGATGCTAACCCAGCAGCTAACTACACCTGGTTCAAGGTTAATACAGATCACTCCCCCAGAGACTTGAACCAGGGACAACAGCTCGTCTTTGGTCCCATCCTGTCTTCAGACTCTGGACAATATCTCTGTAAAGCTAAGAATGAGCTTGGGACAACATCTGACTCCATCTCCATTAATGTGAAATGTAAGTAAAGCACAACATCAAATTACAGATGCTTGAATGAGCTTAACTTTTCAAAATGAATCATCTAAGTTCATCATGTGTTACATTTGCAAGCTTCTCAAGCCTTTTCTTTCCAATGTCCGTTATACTTCCACACGATGTTTGACATGTTTTTACAATGACCTCCAGATGGACCTAAAAACACATCTGTGATATTAAGTCCCTCTGGTGAAGTAGTGGAGGGCAGTTCAGTGACTCTGAGCTGCAGCAGTGATGCTAACCCAGCAGCTAACTACACCTGGTTCAAGGTTAATACAGATCACTCCCCCAGAGACTTGAACCAGGGACAACAGCTCGTCTTTGGTCCCATCCTGTCTTCAGACTCTGGACAATATCTCTGTAAAGCTAAGAATGAGCTTGGGACAACATCTGACTCCATCTCCATTAATGTGAAATGTAAGTAAAGCACAACATCAAATTACAGATGCTTGAATGAGCTTAACTTTTCAAAATGAATCATCTAAGTTCATCATGTGTTACATTTGCAAGCTTCTCAAGCCTTTTCTTTCCAATGTCCGTTATACTTCCACACGATGTTTGACATGTTTTTACAATGACCTCCAGATGGACCTAAAAACACATCTGTGATATTAAGTCCCTCTGGTGAAGTAGTGGAGGGCAGTTCAGTGACTCTGAGCTGCAGCAGTGATGCTAACCCAGCAGCTAACTACACCTGGTTCAAGGTTAATACAGATCACTCCCCCAGAGACTTGAACCAGGGACAACAGCTCGTCTTTGGTCCCATCATGTCTTCAGACTCTGGACAATATCTCTGTAAAGCTAAGAATGAGCTTGGGACAAAATCTGACTCCATCTCCATTAATGTGAAATGTAAGTAAAGCACAACATCAAATTACAGATGCTTGAATGAGCTTAACTTTTCAAAATGAATCATCTAAGTTCATCATGTGTTACATTTGCAAGCTTTTCAAGCCTTTTCTTTCCAATGTCCGTAATACTTCCACATGATGTTTGACATGTTTTTACAATGACCTCCAGATGGACCTAAACACACATCTGTGATAATAAGTCCCTCTGGTGAAGTAGTGGAGGGCATTTCAGTGACTCTGAGCTGCAGCAGTGATGCTAACCCAGCAGCTAACTACACCTGGTTCAAGGTTAATACAGATCACTCCCCCAGAGACTTGAACCAGGGACAACAGCTCGTCTTTGGTCCCATCCTGTCTTCAGACTCTGGACAATATCTCTGTAAAGCTAAGAATGAGCTTGGGACAACAACTGACTCCATCTCCATTAATGTGAAATGTAAGTAAAGCACAACATCAAATTACAGATGCTTGAATGAGCTTAACTTTTCAAAATGAATCATCTAAGTTCATCATGTGTTACATTTGCAAGCTTCTCAAGCATTTTCTTTCCAATGTCCGTAATACTTCCACATGATGTTTGACATGTTTTTACAATGACCTCCAGATGGACCTAAAAACACATCTGTGATATTAAGTCCCTCTGGTGAAGTAGTGGAGGGCAGTTCAGTGACTCTGAGCTGCAGCAGTGATGCTAACCCAGCAGCTAACTACACCTGGTTCAAGGTTAATACAGATCACTCCCCCAGAGACTTGAACCAGGGACAACAGCTCGTCTTTGGTCCCATCCTGTCTTCAGACTCTGGACAATATCTCTGTGAAGCTAAGAATGAGCTTGGGACAACATCTGACTCCATCTCCATTAATGTGAAATGTAAGTAAAGCACAACATCAAATTACAGATGCTTGAATGAGCTTAACTTTCCAAAATGAATCATCTAAGTTCATCATGTGTTACATTTGCAAGCTTCTCAAGCCTTTTCTTTCCAATGTCCATTATACTTCCACATGATGTTTGACATGTTTTTACAATGACCTCCAGATGGACCTAAACACACATCTGTGATATTAAGTCCCTCTGGTGAAGTAGTGGAGGGCAGTTCAGTGACTCTGAGCTGCAGCAGTGATGCTAACCCAGCAGCTAACTACACCTGGTTCAAGGAACATGAAGACTCAGTGGGAGAACCAGGACAGAACTACACCATCACTAATATCACATCTGAGCTTGGAGGACATTATTACTGCCAAGCTCATAATGCAATTGGACGTCATAATTCCACCTTGTTGTTCATTAATGTGACAGGTAATTATTTAAAGAGCAACCAAACACTTGAATGAAACCTCAGTAACGGCACAGTTCATGTGAACACACAGATGGCGCTTTTCCACTGTATGGTATCGGCTCGACTCGCTTTTGGTACCAAGTACTTCTTCATCACCTGCAGATAGTACCCCTCAGTGTAGGCAGGATTCACAGCGACGCCGCGTGACACTGCTGTGACATCTTCAAGGTGACACAAACACACAGGAACAATGGAGGCGTTAACCTTCCTGCCTTTATTCACCGACAAACTGTAACCTACGCTGTACATTTACTGCTAAACTGTCAACTTCACTGCTAACCGGCTACACACACGTACTCATAGAACCGGAGTTACATCCAGGTAACGACTATCTCTGCACCACTGTCCTATTCCTTAAAGGAGCTACTCTACTCTTATAACACACTGTCCTATTCCTTAAAGGAGCTACGCTGCTCTTATAACACACTGTCCTATTCCTTAAAGGAGCTACTCTTATAACACACTGTCCTATTCCTTAAAGGTGCGCTATGCAACTCGGTTATTCCTCCGCTGTTTCTGGGTTTTCGCCGGAATTGGGCTCGCATTTCTCACTATAGAGCTCCCCCTGCAGCTTCGGAATAGGCCTACAACACTGTCGTAAAAACTCATTGACAACGCCCCCCACCCCCCACTTCGATAAATAAATAGTAATACACAACGAGAACCTGGATTCGGACCGCAAACAAACATGTGTGGTAGCAAGTCACTGCTAGGATAAACCCTCACTAGCTAGCAAGCTAGCCATGAAGCAACCAAGCTAAACACATACAGGGCTCACAATAAAACGGTCGAGCAAAACACATTGATCAACAGACTCTCAAACCACATTACAAAAACGAAGTTCACCCAAGGGTAGGCTACTTACAATTTCAGCAGCAAGACAGCCAAGTCGGCGTCCTTTTTGCATTATTCCGAGTCTCTCAGTTGACGCCATTCCGCATAAGCTCGCCCTATGTTCACTCGTGTCTGGTTTCTTTGTTTATCATAATCCTTTCTCTTATTCTTCGATTCCTCCGACCTTCCCCTCTTGGGTCTTGATGGATCCATAGTGGATTTGTCGATTGATCCAGAATTGCCTTGCAACTGACACTTTATATTCAGCCGGACCCATGTTTGGCACCCCCGCCCAGGTCTACCGTAAAGCAGTGAAACTACAATCTGACTACATTTTCGAGGCGCGATTGGATACTTCCGCTGCGTCACATCCGTAAGTGGCCGGGACGGCCACATGAAGTTGCATGTTCTGTTTTTCCGCGGGGACCCAACAGGGGGAGATGAAACACCCACCAAACAACCCAGAAAGTGTTGTAGAACGATCAGAACGACTCTCAACCTGCATGGTTAAGGTTATTTTTGATAAACGAGTTGCATAGTGCTTCTTTAAAGGAGTTACGCTACTCTTATAACACACTGTCCTATTCCTTAAAGGAGCTACACTACTCTTATAACACACTGTCCTATTCCTTAAAGGAGCTACTCTTATAACACACTGTCCTATTCCTTAAAGGAGCTACGCTACTCTTATAACACACTGTCCTATTCCTTAAAGGAGCTACGCTACTCTTATAGCACACTGTCCTATTCCTTAAAGGAGCTACTCTTATAGCACACTGTCCTATTCCTTAAAGGAGCTACGCTACTCTTATAACACACTGTCCTATTCCTTAAAGGAGCTACGCTACTCTTATAACACACTGTCCTATTCCTTAAAGGAGCTACGCTACTCTTATAACACACTGTCCTATTCCTTAAAGGAGCTACGCTCCTCTTATAACACACTGTCCTATTCCTTAAAGGAGTTACACCATTTTAATGTCCCGTAAACACAACATTTCTAAGATGTTATTTGCTTAAATGACCATGGCGTGGTTTTGAAGGGCGATCCTAGTGACGATCCTCTCTGACCAATCAGTGGTCTGACACTAAAAAGAGTACCAGGTACCTGCAGGTACTATCCACAACTTTTGCTCATAGAAAACCAATCCAAGCGAGTCCAGTCGAGCCGATACCTTGCAGTGGAAAAGCGCGTCTTGCTATGGCTCTATTGAAATTCTGATTGGCTGAAATCATGTGTTGCCACTTTTATTAACTTTGGTGCTGTAGGAGCACACCCTAGTTATACATGTATGTCCAAGTTTTATTTGAGTATCCACAATATTTATTCATCAATTGGAGATGTTACATTTAGTCCTATGAATATGAACAGATGTCTTCATCATAATACAACATTACTTCTGGTACTGATGTTTTGGTGTTTTGGTTCCCTTCTAATGGTAAATTCACATGAATGAAGCGTTAAATCACTGTTTTCCAGACCAATCATCATCACTGACAACTGTAGCTGTAAGAACCATTGCCGTCTTACTGGTCACCATACTCCTCCTCATCTTCCTCCTCATCTTCCTCTGGATGAGGTGAGACTCTCTGTCTCTGTCTTTCTCTCTCTCTCTCTCCCTGTCTCTCTCTCTCTCCTTAATGTCTCTGTTGTCTCCACCAGAAGAAAGAGGGCTTCCAGAAAAGCCCGTGGCCAGCAAGGAAGGCCAGATACCGGGGAGCAGGTGAGAGACAGGAAGCCATTTCTGACTAACTTATCCTTTACTAAGACAATACTATACTTACTAAAAAAATACTGAGTTTCACAAGAAAATCCCTGATGAGTTGGACCACTGGTCTGATTTGGAGAATGCAAATCCTGGATTAATCGTCCAACATTTCCAATTATTTTGTATATTTTACATTAAAAAAATGAGATCTGGGGTGACATCTAGAGGACAAACTGGGAGCTGCAGAGACTTCTGCCAGTGAGCAGAATGAGAAGATGGAGTAATGGAAGTAATGACGTCTAATCCAAGCCAATTAATATGTTAATATAATAACAATAACAACAATAATAATAATAATAATAATAATAATAATAATAATAATAATAATAATAATAATAATGTCAATGTTCGTGTGCGCTGTCATCGATTATGTTTTCCTCTGTTACGGCGCTTCGACACCAGATTTTGCAAGTTTAGCACGGCGGTCTGTTTTCCTAGTAATCATTTAATATAGACGTCAACTGTGTAGTGCATGTTGCTGTCGCTGGTCGTTTTAAAGCTGCGTGCTCTCACTTCTTTCATTTGCTACTGACATTACGTTGTGTTACATCTGATTGTGATGTTGTGAGATTGAGCTGCTGGTGAGGAGAGGAGCCACTGCTGGCTGATCTATGCTTTAGTCAGTGTGTGTAATGAGAGTGGCGGCAGGATGGGCACGTGATGGGCAGGCCCGCTATGACCATCTTGCATTGGGGCCCGGCGCCAACTCGTTACGCCACTGCTGAGCGTCATCTCCCATTCCCTTTAAAGCAAGCGCTTGGCGGATTGCTATTATGATGGCGGATTTGCCAGGCGGGAAGTAGGACCGATGTTCAGGCGAGGAGAAGGATCTGCGTGAAGTGAAAGCGCGGGAGCAGCCCTCTAGGGACCGAGCAGTACAATGTGTACCAAACACGCAGGCTTCTTGCAAAAATATTTGATTTTAACGAATGGTTTATAACACCTGCAATAAAGTCCTGTAAATGTCATGCAGCTCCGCTGGCTGAAGATCCTCAGGCGGACCCAGCTGGCAGGAGCAGGGGGTAGATGAGGACATGATATGTCTTTTTTAAGATATATCTAGATGTACACAATTATAATCTTTCACAGTGTAATCTTTTTTATGTTTAATGGTGTGTGCGCTGCTGCGCCTCCCTGTGTAACAAGCAGCGTGTACCCGCCTATAGGCGTGCATTACTACCACACCCTTCAACTAACAGAGACACCACGCCGTTGACTTTCCACCACCTTTCTGTTGGTCAACGGTGCAATGGCTTTCAGTGGCCTGAAGATAGCAATACGCCAACAATACGCCTGAACAGGCCTCGTGTTCAGACCAACACACCCAGGGACGCACAGAGGAGCGCCAGTGCATCTGATATTTAAACCACGTGGGTGCAGGGCGGGAAAACGCTTTGTGCCAGGTGTAGATAGGGTGTAAGATAGGGTGTCAGATATGGTGTAAGATAGGGTGTCAGATAGGGTGTAAGATACGGTGTAAAATACGGTGTAAGATAGGGCCCATGACCTTCAGGACCGCCTTTTAACACAGTTAAGTGTTTTCTAAATGTCCTCTTCTGTCCTCTCTCCCCTTCAGGCACTTCCTGATCCTGTGTATGACAACGTCTTACCTCTGACCAATCGCTTGGCTCCTGCAGCACAGAGAGAACCAATAGAAGAACAGGATGACATTCACAATGCCTCCATCCACATCTCTCACTCAGAGAACCAGGAAGTGCCTTGCAGTTCAGCGGGCTCCCCTGTCCAATCACGTCAGACAGAGGAGGTCCTTTACTCTTTGGCCCAACGACCCAACGCTGTCCCTGAGTAAGCACCTCTTGATATTTCTAGAAAGAAAATAAACTTTTCTAAATCTGTGTAAAATCTGCTTCCCAGGGTGACTTAAGTTCACAACATCTCCGTCTTCTTTTCAGAGACGCTGACCAGACCTCAGAGTTGTACAGCACCATCAAAAAACCCTGAAACAATTTATTTTAGATGAAAAGTGATGTAGTGGGTTACATAGTAGTGCTATGGATTCATCCTGGCCCAATTCCCCACCTAAATGCAGTTTTAAATACATAGGATAATTGCATGCATAACCTCTGATTGGCTGATCAGGTTGGTTGGTTACCCGGTCACAATAAAAAAAAAATCTTTGGCCAAATGACTCCACGTTACACGTTACACGACCACCAATCGTAATCAAGATAAACCACAGCGCGTTTTCCCCCATCGTTCCAGTCCTGGAGTGGACTGCTCGGTCGTCAGCGAGTGGTTCGTTCTTTCGCACGGATTCATCTGAAGGACAATTTTCCTGATACGTTACCGATACAAGTTTTGAGGTGAATCTAGTAATCTGGCAAAATAAAAGTAAAATTATTTGAGCCAAATAAAGTGTATTAACATGCTTAAGCTTATCAGCTTGTTAGGTTGCCTGCTAACCTCAGTGAATTGTGTTAAAGTTAGCCTAGCTAGACCAGTTCTACGTCACCTAGTTAACTGCGAAAAGAATACGTTTGTGAAGGCTAATCTCCACAGCATCCGTATTGTTATCTGATATTACTGCCGGCTATGTCATTGTGGTCAGATATGAGAGGGATGAAAACGAACACGTAATGAAAAAATACACATCCGTGTGTAGGGTGGCGATTCGTCCGGCTTTAGGCCGGACTGTCCGGTTTTTCAATGCCCTGTCCAGCGTCCGGTGTCGTGCCAAAAAGTGATTGTCTGCCAGAAACTGATTTCTGGCCGCGGGAGCGCGCACAGCAGCCCGTTGAGCGGTAGCCCAAAAACGTCTGCTTTTCTCTGGAGGATTAAACGGCCATAATATGCAGATACACACAACGGTATTATAATGCAATTATAGCAAAGGCATGTGTCTTCCAAAGTTTAATGTTTGTTCTTCAATCAATTTTTGGCAGGTGAAAATGCCTATTTTGTGTTGTAATGGTCCTTTAAAATAATCCCAAGGTGTCCTGTGAGCTCCAGTGTTTATATTATGAAGCTTATGAATGAGATCAAGTCATATTTAGGCAGAAATCACCTTTCAGTAACTGTATTTGGCCTTCAATCAATTTCTGGCAGACAATCACTTTTTGGCACAACAGATCTTCAGCAACAACACAGCGCACATGCACACCACTTTGCATTACTTATTTAAAGTGTAAATATTGAACGTCAAATTGTATGAGTATTTGTATATATATATGGATATAGATATATGGATTGTATATATATCTATATATACATATATATATATATATATATATATATATATATATATATGTATAGATAGATATGTTGATTGTATATATATATATATATATATATATATATATATTATAGATAGATATATTGTGTATGAATATATATATATATATATATGCATTTTATAAATATATAAATGATAACAAATCATAGTATATCAAGTTGTATATATGTATGAATTGTAAATATCAAATATAGTAGCGCCAATTGTACAACACAAGAAGCTAATATAATAATTTAAAAAATAATAATAATAATATGAGCTGTGGAAAAGGGGTAGGTGTAAATAAGTTTATACTTCTTCCTACTCCCTTTCAGGCATATCATAATAATATATGTAATATGTTTTCTTTTTTTGTTTAATAATTGAAATATCATTTTTGTATTTTTATACTTTTCATTTTGCTTTGTATGTTTGATATGTCTGAAATAAATTAAAATTGAAATTACCGCAGAGCTAGAGTAATGCAGCATCACCATCAGATCTGTCCTTATGTCACTCCGCAACCAGATTGCACATCACACACGACACAAAAACAACAACTGTGTTCACAGTTATTGTTATGTTCACCGGATGCTTTCGCAACTTCAACGGATTCAATAAAGTAGCCTATAGCGACAATATTACAGTGCACCGCCAGTTCATTAACACAAATGAAACATACAAGTAGGCCTTTATGCCACATATTTTACAACAGCTATTCCAGCCAGAATATTAAGCCCACAGGAGTAGTAGTGAACGGGTTCATTTAATATGCTTATTAAGCGGCATCCACACACAGCATTGAGCCTACTGCCCAAATTCCAGCAATATATTTGTGTTTCCAACCATTACAAAAAATGCGTTATAAACTAAAGTACCACAACAACGTTATCGCTCCTACACAGTGCAAAGTAAAACTCACCCATCACTTGTAGAGGAAATCCATCCTCCGATCCTTTCGGAGGAAACGTTCAATGACCTCCTCATGCAGTCGTCCTGTTGTAGTTTGATGAGCAGCTCCTTCTCGATGGCAATAGATGCCAGTGCAGAGAGTCGGGTCTGTCCGGTTGCATTCCGCGAGTACGTTTTGATGCGCTTGAGAGCTGAGAAAGATCGCGCGCTAGCCGTTAGCTAGCCGTTAGCCAGTCATAGCGGCTGTAGTTGCACTCTGTAAAGTGCCGCACTAAACCTTTACCGGCCTGGGTCGGCCCATCCAGCTTCGGTGTAGGTCTTTCTCTTGAAATTAAATCGGTCTTCTCTCCAAACGATCGCCTTGAAAAAGGCAAACGAAGGAGATCAGAAACAGGACCGCTAGGTGCTGTGAGGGCGGTGGCCATAGTAGTTCACTATCAACTCTCTCACTAACCGCCAACGATTCAAAATTCGCTGATGACATCACCGAGGGCCAGCGCCGGCGTATTGCTGGGCCCTGGGGGCGTTCTATTACTACACATCAACATTTGATTGGCTGATTACACACGTCAGTCAAATGTATTATCCAATGGGAGGTGGCAGCTTCAGCGAAAGGCGAGCAATACTTTTAGTGCTGACCCGCTGGTCCATGTAGCTGTGATGCGTTATTCAGCTGAGCTCAGCCTTACAACAAAAAAACGGTTTTCCTTCTGGAATTATGTTGTAAGTACTGAAAAAAATATGGAATTGAGAAGCGTTCAGACACAAATTAATGTAATTTTGAAAAAAAGAAATATAAATATATATATATATATATATATATATATATATATAATCACCCCCCCCCCCCCCCGCCGGTCGTAGGTCCGAGGTATGTTACTATAGCGCGCACCCCCCACCCGTCGGCCGTTGGTCCGAGGTGTGTTGTGCGCCCCCCCCCCCCCCCAGAATGCTTAATTTACATGTTAAAATAGCAGAATTTGGCTTGGGGGGGATGCCCCCAGACCCCCCTACAACGGTTTAGTTTGTCACCTTTTTCAACCCTTATGAGTTTGCAGGTAGTAAACAGAACAATAGGCGAGTCCCTCTATAGGTTAAACACGTGCTATTGCATGCATAACCTCTGATTGGCTGATCAGGTTGGTTGGTTACCCGGTCACCTGCCGATGTGACACACCTGTCCTCCTCCTTACTGAAGCTGAATGGAAGGGCCCTGAATGATCAAAGCTGAAACCATTTTTGAATGGTGGGTGAGGGGGTTTGGTTCTCCTTTCAAGGCTTGTGGCTTCCCCTCATTCTGGCTCTCTGCTGCTGTCCAGGGCTGCGTTCCAATAGTCCGTCTCCCGCGCTTCACCTCGCTCTTCCTGCTAAATCTCTAGATGTTTTCCTCGATCTGCATTGTACCCGCTGCTCCAATTGCAGAATGCGCACCGTCTTGGGCACCGAGGATACATCAGTGTATCCTAACATTGGTTTGTGTTGATCTGCTTTTACACACAAACCTTCATTCATTTAACCTTTATTTAGTTATTTGTTGTGTATTCTTTGGATTTATGTCAATAAAATGTGATAAACTACAACTTTTACTGTGTTGTGGTTCCCCTCTATGGTTGCGATTGCCTGAGAGTGTCGTAACTCTTAAATTACACAAAGAATGTGATCTCACCAAGTTATGTTGAGGTTTGAGTTTTCAAAAAGCTTAGCCAGTATTTAAATGCCAAGTGTCCTCTAATGTCGTAATGTAATGTAATGTAATAACATAGAGCCAATGAGAGCTCTTAGCCTATTGGTGGAGCCCAACCATAGACTGTATAACATAGAGCCAATGAGAGTACACAGTACAGACAGTAGCCTATCAGAGGCCCCTGTCCCCCACACAGTAGCCTATCAGAGGTCCCTCCCCCCACACAGTAGCCTATCAGAGGTCCCTCTACCCACACAATAGCCTATCAGAGAAGTATTTTGATCTAAAATCAAGCGCTATAAAAGAGTGTAAATGCCCAACTGGTGGTGCTGAGGCTGACTGAGTCCTCTAGAGATGCGCATCACCAGTGTCATTGGTGAGTGCATTTCTGTTTACGTAATTGAATTCATTATCAGATGGTGATTTCAGTCTATGGAAATGTTGAATTGGAAGTCCATCTTCATATTGGTTCAAACCGATATGAGACACAACAGAAAACAGACTGTTGTGCAGCGGTGTATGGAAACAAATTGAATGTACTGTGTGTGTAGTGATGATACCGGCAAGGACTGCAGCCAGGCATTAAACAGCTTAGCGAGGGCTGGGAAACTCCTGCTATATCTCCTCACTCTCTGTGAGACGAGCCAGTCGCCAAACACCTGAGGGTGGAGAGGATTTGGACACCGCCAATAAGTTGGTGCGTTGTCTGAAAACACGCTCCCTTCTTCTTATGCAGCCTGCAGCCCCACCACATCCTCTAATAACACTAGACCAGTCCCCACCACATCCTCTAACAACACTAGACCAGCACGCACCTCCTACAGCTTCCCTAATTTTGTCATGACATGACTTCAGTTTGTAATATGAAGCATAGTCGAATTACCTTATATGGGATCTTGATATAATTATTGTATAGGCCTAATGTAGGCCTATACAAGGGGGGAGATGAAGAGGAACATTGGAAAACATTCCCTCCATATCTACAAGCCACCATAGAAAACTACATAGCCGATTCCAGATGACACCCCCATTCCAGAACGACAAAACCTGAACGTGGGAGACTGGGTGTACATTAAGGCACACAAAAGGAAGCGGGACGAGCCGCGTCAAACCGGCCCTTTCCAAATAACGTTGCTCTTCCCACAGCCCTGAAAGTCTGTGGGAAGAGGTGTGGTTCCAGCTAACCCACTGTACTCCAGCACCTGCAAGCCCAACCTCCAGCCCAACCTCATGAACCAGAGCTGCTAACCCGTCCACTACCCACAGCTAAGAACCACATTGAAGCGGAACCGAGTGACCCGATCCATCCGCATCCACCAGCACCGTACATACGGCGCTCTGGAAAAACACATAAGACGTTGCCGATAAAAATGCTCCAAATCCTAACCTTCGCGATTTGTGGAAACGGTGATTGATGAACCCGGCGGCAGGCTCAGGGACATGCGTCTTCGAGTTGAGTGACGAAGCGGTCTACCCTTCAGATACTGAGCAGGTCTCATCAGCCCCAGGGGATACCTCACAAACTACGTGGTGGGCGGACTTGGCATATACCCCACTCTTGACCCTCCGGTCTCTCTTTCTCTATTCTAGTTACACTTACTTATGTTTAATTAGTTGACGTTAGTTAACGTTTGTAGATAATTGTATCTCATAAGTACATGTGCTGCAGAAGTGTAATGGTCTGTCCAGCTGGTGGGGAGCTGGGGAAAGGGCCCCAGGGGAGGAGCCTGATCTTTAGGACCAAATAGTAAACCATGCATAGGTGGATGTGATTGGTTAGTGCATGGAGGAGGAAACCACTAAGGGAGCAAATATAACATGAAGTCTGGGCGAAGAATATCATTTCTTTGCAAACCAACTGGGCCTTTGGTGTTACTTGTTTAAAATGATAATAAAAGTCTTGAAACTTCGTCTTTCTCAATGTCTCTTATTTTGTTAAAGTGTGGTTTATGCACAACACTATCTGTTGCCAACAGCAGTTTGGCCCCACGGCCGGTACGCATAAAGATGTGGACATATAGCTATTCCTAGAAGGGCCTGTCTGCCGAGACGGGAAGAGGAGGTGTCACTCACATGTTTTAGAAAGTATATCTACTCTGTGTTAAAACAGAAGAGTCAGTGGCTTCATGAACCTCCTCCGGATTGCATGTACGATTGCCCTCTGTATTAAATAATTGTACTATTATACTTTATTTATTCTTAGAGTCTTACCTTCATCCAAATAATGCCACCATAATACCCAAGGGGGCACAAAGGGAGAAACAATTGGGACCCATATGCACCCCATTCTGAAGGCAGCACATTTAATAGCATCACTCCTATCAGCACACCTCCACTGTCACTGGACTGGCCCTGACTCACACTTGAGGGGGACACAGCCTCTCTGATGGAATCAGAGTCTGAAATAAGTTATGATTAATGTGTTCATTTCCTGTATATTTAAAAGCTATTTTTGATTAAAAATACAACTTGTTATTGTCTGCTTACCAGATAATGCCTCTTCTACTGCACTGGCCCTCACATCTAGTAGGCTTGTCTTCATCCACACCTTGGATGGTGCTACAAATAACAGCCGATTCATTCGCTGAAGAGGATGTTGCATGAAATGTTATCAAGTATGCCAAATACACTGACTTTTATATTTCTGAAAACGTTGGCTGCCTTCTGCATCATGCCAAGTCTTACTTACTCAGGGACACTGGCTTGACTACTGGACTCTGAAGGTTCAAATGAAGTGATGTAAAAACCTCCATTCATTTCACATGGATGTATCATGTACATACTAATCACATGTTTCTATTGTCATGGCTTACACCTCTTGAGCGTCCAACCTCACTGGAAACAAACATTTGACTTTCACTGTTAAGGTCTAAAGAATGAAGATATTATTTTCTGCATATTTCTCTGAAAAGATCAACTAAAATTCAGTGTAGGCTACTAACCATAAACTTATATAGAGCTAGTTCCCTCCTCAACTGTGTGAAGAGGAAGGAAGTGATTGAACAATTTGGTCTACCATCATAAGCAGCAGACTTACCAGTTCCCACGGACGCTATATGACCCACCAGCTTCCTCCTCTACAGTAAGATGCATTTTATTAACTTTGATTGTATTGCTTAACTTACAAACATAACATTCATATATCAAACACAATATCCAATTTCAGATGATGTAGATGTTTTTAATGTTTTTCTCCCTATAATGTTTCTGTATTTCTGATATCTCTAGAACAACACGCTGAGAGAAACAAACTATGAATCTTACAGCAGCAGCAAGAGGATTTGTGGCTTTCCTTCTGTCACTACCAGGTTGGTACATTTACATTGTGAACATTGAGTTGAACTGTTTCAATGGGTAACATGACACCCAAGCAACTGGGATGAGGAGAGGGTGAAACCGCATGTTGTGAATAGATGTGACATCTAGAGACTCAACCTCTACAACGCTGTGTTTGGTAAAGAAGACCAATAGAGGAGAGAAATGACTTCAGCCTCTTGTAGTCAAAGTTGTGTTGGAAATGTTTTAGATGACAATCTTCTGGTTATTATAACATTTCTCTGTTGCTCAGAATTATTACAACATTGATGGGTTTATTCAGTTCCTCTTTAAAGTTTCACCAGAAGTTCAGAGTGAGATGACGTGTTTTGGCAGCGGCGGCCCCCCCCCTCACCCAATTATTTATGCAACTTAAAAACCAGTTTCCAGAAATGTTTCATATTGTTCATAATTGACCAGCACAAGTAGAAATGAAAACAATTGGAAAATCTGATGAAACAAGACAAATAAATTAAATAGTTTTATTTATAAAATTCCAATGAATAGAAATGGCTGAATAACTTCATCCTCAGGACAGACTAGAGTCTAAAAGAGAATTGGGCCCATTAATAGGGCATGGGGTTAAGGATTGACTCAAGTCAGCCCCTTGGTCAGCTGTGTGTGTGTGTGTGTGTGTGTGTGTGTGTGTGTGTGTGTGTGTGTGTGTGTGTGTGTGTGTGTGTGTGTGTGTGTTGGTTTATATACGGTGCTCCATGTTGTAGATGTTTGTGGCAGATTTGGATGCCTTGATAACAGCCATCTTCACCGTCATGATGGATGAAAGGGTCCATCAAGAGCCAAAGTGTTTCCGGTGTTGGTTTTGTTCAGCCCACCACTCGTTCAGCATCAGCATGTGAATGTGGAAGTACCAACACCAACTTGGCAGAGAGAGCCTCCCAAATCTGCTCATACCGCTCACCTTGGAAAAATGTCCATAGGAAGCCTTCAGAATGACCCTGTGTTATACTGTGCACTTGGTCCATAAAACACTTGGACTTTAATGACTCTGAAGTATTTTCATATGCATTCAGTGGATTAAGTCAAATAAGTGATTTAGTTGATTTATATTTTATTCTACAATGAGGCCAACATTGGTCTCCTGCCTTTTATTTTAGTTTAGATTATTTTCTCAATCCCTTGATGAGATATGAGATGATCTCCATGCTTGCTACAGCTAGCTGTATCGCTAGCTGTATCGCTAGCTGTATCGCTAGCTCTATCGCTAGCTGTATCGCTAGCTGTATCATTAGCTGTATCGCTAGCTGTATCACTAGCTCTATCGCTAGCTCTATCGCTAGCTGTATCATGTTGGGGTCACATGATGTTCTTGAATGTTCCTCTCACAGCTCAGTGGTCAGCAGGTATCTGTAGTTTCCAGCTCCACCCAACAGCCTCCATCTCTTCATGTATGTTGTGATCATGCATTTCATCAGCTGAACCTCTGTGTCTTGTTCATTCTCAATGAGATGTGTTTGTTTTTTACAGTGCTACAGGGTAATGATGACTGGACAGTTACTTGCACATCTAGTAATGTCTGCTCTGTAAGAGGATCAACGGTTGACATCAGCTGTACCTTTAAATACCCTGAGAAACAACATGACCTCTCTACCACAGTCCTGGAAACACTGTGGTTTACTAAAGAAGACAGAAACCAGAAACCAGTTGATCTTCTAAGTGATGCAGACTATACAGGTCGTGTTGAATCCAGCTGTGGAGAGATCAGCTGTATCGGGTCCAGCTGTAATAGAAAGTGTACTCTGAGTATCAGAGACCTGAGACAGAGTGACTCTGCTGTCTACAACTTTAGGTTCAAAACAAACCAACCAGGTGGGGAACATACTGCTAACCCTGGAGTGGCTTTATCTGTGACAGGTACGCTTTGATTAACAATGTCTATTCAACATTATGTGTGTGTGTGTGTGTGTGTGTGTGTGTTTGTGTGTGTGTGCGCTTTTTTGTGTCTATTTAATCAGAATTATGTTGTATTACATTTGTGTCATTTGTTCTCCGACCCAGATCTCCAGGTGAAAGTGTCTCCTCGGGACGACGAGACTAAAAATCTGGATTGTGACAGCATGTGTGCTAACCCTACCATCATCTGGTACAGGAATGGACAGTATTTTGAACAGCGTAAAGCACAAGGAAGGTCCTACTGGGACAACATTAACTCTTTTAACAGCTATTCATGTGCTGTTAAAGGATACGAACGTCTCCACTCTCCTTCAGTGTGTAAGTCAACTCCACAGTACGCTGACATGAGGTCAGATGGAATCGACCTTTAGTGTAAAGAATTACATTTTACTATTTCAGTATGAATGAAGGATCAAACGGTCCATGTGTAGAGAGATGCTACCTAAGGTACTTTTATCCAAAGCGTCTTACAAATACCGTGAGCACATACATTTTTAGCCTGGGGGGGTCCCAGTGGGAATCGAACCCCTAACCCTGGCCATGTTAATGCCTTGCTCTACCGGTTGAGATGGTCAGGACCATTTCATCCCCTCTCTGTGAAAATGATCAGCGGTCAACATGAGGAGGATAGACAGGCACAGAGGGGGGGGAGGCATGAGGGGTGCAGTGTGTGTATTAGTGGAGGTAGTATATTTATATGAGTAGTCTTACTTAGTATGCATTGCCTGGATGGACATCTACATGTTGTATGTTGAATGGGATGTCCTGTATTGTTTTGTTGTTGGTCAGCCCTTGCTCCACAAAACGATTCTCCCACAGGAGACATTAAAACTAACCTTAACCTATTCTGTCACGTGTGTGACTAGCCGCTCTCTACAGGACCCAGTTATCTAGCAACATCTGCTGTAGGGAAATAAAGTTGCTCTAAATATTAGAAAGAATAAAGGAGGTCCTTTTTAATCTCTTTTAATAGATAACAGCCCACCAGTAGTATGTTCTTCCACTCCCACCATATTTCTGCTGTAAAAACTACAGCTATAATGGCGCTATTTCTCATATACTTCTCAGGTCTAAAAGAAAACTGGTGCAATACAGTGTCCTACCCCACCAGAACCATGTGTGTCCTGCAAGGTACATCAGTGGACATCTCCTGCACATACAGTCATCCTCCAAATGCACAACTCTATTATAAATCCTGGTTTAAATGGAGAGCTAACCAAGAGCCCAGAGACCTCCAGTCAGACTCTGGATATGAAGGTCGTGTTGAGTACCCTGTAGAAGAGACGGGACGCTCCACTCTGAGAATCACTGACCTCAGAGTCACAGATTCAGCAGAGTACCGCTTCACATTTAAAACAACTTACTATGAATGGAAAGGTATTTTACATGGTACAACTCTGACCGTCACAGGTACTAGTACTATTTATTTTCATATTTTTAGTATGAATAATGTGATTGACTGTATGAATCTACAGCGGTTCAACTATTAATATCACAACCTCACTTCCTCATTCAGGCCTGAGGGTGGAGGTGACTCCTGTTGCCACGGTGACAGAGGGACAGAGAGCGACATTGACCTGTATCACCAGTTGTCCTCTGGCTGATAAGCCCTCCTACATCTGGTACCAGAACAACGGTCCTGTGACCGGGTCGGAGAACCCAGAGAACCAGCTGGTTCTGGACCCTGTCGGTCCTCAGCATGCCGGGAGCTACTCTTGCTCCGTCAGAAA
Organism: Merluccius polli; assembly: GCA_030340625.1. Taxonomy (NCBI): domain Eukaryota; kingdom Metazoa; phylum Chordata; class Actinopteri; order Gadiformes; family Merlucciidae; genus Merluccius; species Merluccius polli. The sequence goes on from JAOPHQ010003455.1 coordinate 56,571, forward strand.
CTACCCACACCTCCGCTCTCCTGAGGAGACGCTCACCGTTCAATGTACCATGAGTATCCTACATCATACTTCATCTGTTTCTGATTGGCTCAATCTGCCTAGCCTCGTGAGACCACCCTGATCTCCTGATCTCCAGCTCATGACTGGCTGGGCAGTAATTCATTTCCATATATGGGAACGGCCTTATGTTGATCAAAAAACAAAGACAACCAATCAGATGAAATAACTAATAATAAGTAAAACTCTGCTCTAACACTGATTGGTTCATCCACTTATTGGGTTTAGAAAGTGGGTTTTCATCAGGAGCGAAGCCAGACTGGTCTTCAGAGAAACTGACATGTGATCAGGATGGTCTCAGGAGGCTACAATCTGCCAGTGATGTCACTTGACAGCAGTAACCTTGTTGAGCCAGAGGTGGTGCTGTCACTGCAGATAGATTCATGTTTTTGGTTACTCTTTAAAGATAAACTGGATTGAATATAAGGCTTGAAGGCTTGGGTGTACACTTAACTAAATGTTATTAATACACGTTTTAACAATTAATTAAATGTATCTGTCAACAGACGCTCCACAGACCCCCTCAGTGAGCGTGAGTCCCTCTGGTGAAGTAGTGGAGGGCAGTTCAGTGACTCTGAGCTGCAGCAGTGATGCTAACCCAGCAGCTAACTACACCTGGTTCAAGGAACATGAAGACTCAGTGGGAGAACCAGGACAGAACTACACCATCACTCATATCACATCTGAGCTTGGAGGACATTATTACTGCCAAGCTCATAATGCAATTGGACGTCATAATTCCACCTTGTTGTTCATTAATGTGACAGGTAATTATTTAAAGAGCAACCAAACACTTGAATGAAACCTCAGTAACGGCACAGTTCATGTGAACACACAGATGGCGCTTTTCCACTGTATGGTATCGGCTCGACTCGCTTTTGGTACCAAGTACTACTTCATCACCTGCAGATAGTACCCCTCAGTGTAGGCAGGATTCACAGCGACGCCGCGTGACACTGCTGTGACATCTTCAAGGTGACACAAACACACAGGAACAATGGAGGCGTTAACCTTCCTGCCTTTATTCACCGACAAACTGTAACCTACGCTGTACATTTACTGCTAAACTGTCAACTTCACTGCTAACCGGCTACACACACGTACTCATAGAACCGGAGTTACATCCACATTACAACTATCTCTGCTCCACTGTCCTATTCCTTAAAGGAGCTACTCTACTCTTATAACACACTGTCCTATTCCTTAAAGGAGCTACGCTACTCTTATAACACACTGTCCTATTCCTTAAAGGAGCTACTCTTATAACACACTGTCCTATTCCTTAAAGGAGCTACGCTACTCTTATAACACACTGTCCTATTCCTTAAAGGAGCTACGCTACTCTTATAACACACTGTCCTATTCCTTAAAGGAGTTACACCATTTTAATGTCCCGTAAACACAACATTTCTAAGATGTTATTTGCTTAAATGACCATGGCGTGGTTTTGAAGGGCGATCCTAGTGACGATCCTCTCTGACCAATCAGAGGTCTGACACTAAAAAGAGCACCAGGTACCTGCAGGTACTATCCACAACTTTTGCTCATAGAAAACCAATCCAAGCGAGTCGAGCCGATACCTTGCAGTGGAAAAGCGCGTCTTGCTATGGCTCTATTGAAATTCTGATTGGCTGAAATCATGTGTTGCCACTTTTATTAACTTTGGTGCTGTAGGAGCACACCCTAGTTATACATGTATGTCCAAGTTTTATTTGAGTATCCACAATATTTATTCATCAATTGGAGATGTTATATTTAGTCCTATGAATATGAACAGATGTCTTCATCATAATATTACATTACTTCTGGTACTGATGTTTTGGTTCCCTTCTAATATTAAATTCACATGAATGAAGCGTTAAATCACTGTTTTCCAGACAAATCATCACTGACAACTGTAGCTGTAGGAACCGTTGCTGTCTTACTGGTCATCGTACTCCTACTCATCTTCCTCCTCATCTTCCTCCTCATCTTCTTCTGCATGAGGTGAGACTCTCTCTCTCTTTCTCTCTCTCTCTCTCTCTCTCTCTCTCTCTCTTTCTGTCTGTCTGTCTCTCTCTCTCTCTGCTTAATGTCTCTGTTGTCTCCACCAGAAGAAAGAGGGCTTCCAGAAAAGCCTGTGGCCAGCGAGGAAGGCCAGATACCGGGGAGCAGGTGAGAGACAGGAAGCCATTTCTGACTAACTTATCCTTTACTAAGACACACAGTGAAAATACTGAGTTTCACAAGAAAATCCCTGATGAGTTGGACCACTGGTCTGATTTGGAGAATGCAAATCCTGGATTAATCGTCCAACTTTTCCAATTATTACAAAAATTAGATCTGGGGTGACATCTAGAGGACAAACTGGGAGCTGCAGAGACTTCTGCCAGTGAGCAGAATGAGATGATGGAGTAATGGAAGTAATGACGTCTAATCCAAGCCAATTAATATGTTAAAATAATAATAATATTAATAAATAATAACAATAATAATAATAATAATAATAATAATAATGTCAATGTTCGTGTGCGCTGTCATCGATTATGTTTTCATCTGTTACGGCGCTCCCACACCAGATTTTGCAAGTTTAGCACGGCGGTCTGTTTTCCTAGTAATCATTTAATATAGACGTCCACTGTGTAGTGCACGTTGCTGTCGCTGGTCGTTTTAAAGCTGCGTGCTCTCACTTCTTTCATTTGCTACTGACATTACGTTGTGTTACATCTGATTGTGATGTTGTGAGATTGAGCTGCTGGTGAGGAGAGGAGCCACTGCTGGCTGATCTATGCTTTAGTCAGTGTGTGTAATGAGAGTGGCGGCAGGATGGGCACGTGATGGGCAGGCCCGCTATGACCATCTTGCATTGGGGCCCGGCGCCAACTCGTTACGCCACTGAGCCTCATCTCCCATTCCCTTTAAAGCAAGCGCTTGGCGGATTGCTATAGAGCGGTGCAGGGATGAGGTATTTTTGTAGGCCAACCCGGAAGTGAGCATCGCCCTGGGTTCCCTTGACAACAAGCCAATGGGTTGGATTTTGCATTGGATTTTGCATTATTGCAGAAAATAAGTTTATGATACTCACGTTTTGTTAAGCAAGATAATCTTCACCAATGAAGACTACTTTTATGATTTTTGAAGCATAAATGCCATCGCCAGAAGTTTTTTAAGACACGTAAAAGCTTCAAAATTCACGAGTAGGGTATTTACCGGCGTATTTTATGTGATAGACCAAAACGTGTAAATCTCTTAAGCTTGTGTTAACCACAGACCTTATTTCAGGCATCTAAACAAAGACCCATAAAAAACCCCATTGACTTCGAGACGAGCGAACCAGAAGTGCCAACATGCTAATGGACTTCCGGGTTTTCGGACTCATTCCTGCACCGCTCTATTATGACGGCGGATTTGCCAGGCGGGAAGTAGGACCGATGTTCAGGCGAGGAGACGGATCTGCGTGAAGTGAAAGCGCGCGAGCAGCCCTCTAGGGACCGAGCAGTACAATGTGTACCAAACACGCAGGCTTCTTGCAAAAATAATTGATTTTAACAAATGGTTTATAACACCTGCAATAAAGTCCTATAAATGAACTGTAAATGTCATGCAGCTCCGCTGGCTGAAGATCCTCAGGCCGGACCCAGCTGGCAGGAGCAGGGGGTAGATGAGGACATGATGTCTTTTTTAAGATATATCTAAATGTACACAATTATAATCTTTCACATTGTAATCTTTTTTATGTTTAATGGTGTGTGCGCTGCTGCACCTCCCTTGTAACAAGCAGCGTGTACCCGCCTATAGGCGTGCATTACTACCACACCCTTCAACTAAGAGAGACACCACACCGTTGACTTTCCACCACCTTTCTGTTGGTCAACGGTGCAATGGCTTTCAGTGGCCTGAAGATAGCAATACGCCAACAATACGCCTGAACAGGCCTCGTGTTCAGACCCACACACCCAGGGACGCACAGAGGAGCGCCACTGCATCTGATATTTAAAACACGTGGGTGCAGGGCGGGAAAACGCTCTGTGCCAGGTGTCAGATAGGGTGTCAGATAGGGTGTAAGATAGGGTGTCAGATAGGGTGTAAGATAGGGTGTAAGATCGGGTGTCAGATAGAGTGTCAGATAGGGTGTAAGATAGGGTGTAAGATAGGGTGTCAGATAGGGTGTAAGATAGGGTGTCAGATAGGGTGTAAGATAGGGTGTCAGATAGGGCGTCAGATAGGGCGTCAGATAGGGTGTCAGATAGGGTGTCAGATATGGTGTAAGATATGGTGTAAGATAGGGCCCATGACCTTCAGGACCGCCTTTTAACACAGTTGTTTTCTAAATGTCCTCTTCTGTCCTCTCTCCCCTTCAGGCACTTCCTGATCCTGTGTATGACAACGTCTTACCTCTGACCAATCGCTTGGCTCCTGCAGCACAGAGAGAACCAATAGAAGAACAGGATGACATTCACTATGCCTCCATCCACATCTCTCACTCAGAGAACCAGGAAGTGCCTTGCAGTTCAGCGGGCTTCCCTGTCCAATCACGTCAGACAGAGGAGGTCCTTTACTCTTTGGGCCCAACGACCCAACGCTGTCCCTGAGTAAGCACCTCTTGATATTTCTAGAAAGAAAATAAACTTTTCTAAATCTGTGTAAAATCTGCTTCCCAGGGTGACTTAAGTTCACAACATCTCCGTCTTCTTTTCAGAGACGCTGACCAGACCTCAGAGTTGTACAGCACCATCAAAAAACCCTGAAACAATTTATTTTATATGAAAAGTGATGTAGTGGGTTACATAGTAGTGCTATGGATTCATCCTGGCCCAAATCTCCACCTAAATGCAGTTTTAAATACATAGGATAATTGCATGCATACCTCTGATTGGCTGATCAGGTTGGTTGGTTACCCGGTCACAATAAAAAAAAATCCTTTGGCCAAATGACTCCACGTTACACGACCACCAATCATAATCAAGATAAACCACAGCGCGCGTTTTCCCCCATCGTTCCAGTCCTGGAGTGGACTGCTCGGTCGTCAGCGAGTGGTTCGTTCTTTCGCACGGATTCATCTGAAGGACAATTTTCCTGATACGTTACCGATACAAGTTTTGAGGTAAATCTAGTAATCTGGCAAAATAAAAGTAAAATTATTTTAGCCAAATAAAGTGTATTAACATGCTTAAGCTTATCAGCTTGTTAGGTTGCCTGCTAACCTCAGTGAATTGTGTTAAAGTTAGCCTAGCTAGACCAGTTCTACGTCACCTAGTTAAATGCGAAAAGAATACGTTTGTGAAGGCTAATCTCCACAGCATCCGTATTGTTATCTGATATTACTGCCGGCTATGTCATTGTGGTCAGATATGAGAGGGATGAAAACGAACACGTAATGAAAAAAATACACATCTGTTGTGTAGGGTGGCCATTCGTCCGGCTTTAGGCCGGACTGTCCGGTTTTTTCAATGCCCTGTCCGGCGTCCGGTTGTCGTGCCAAAAAGTGATTGGTCTGCCCAGAAAGTGATTTCTGGCACCGCGGGAGCGCGCACAGCAGCCCGTTGAGCGGTATGCACAATAACGTCCTGCTTTTTCTCTGGATCTTAATACGGCCCATAATATGCAGTACACACAACGCGTATTATAATGTAATTCTAGCAAAGGCAGTGTCCTTCCAAAGTTTAATGTTTGTTCTTCAATCAATTTTTGGCAGGTGGAAAATGCCTATTTTGTGTTGTAATGGTCCTTTTAAAATAATCAATAAAGGTGTCCTGTGAGCTCCCAGTGTTTATATTATGAAGCTTATGAATGAGTTCAAGTCATATTAGGCATGTAATTCACTCCTTTCAGTAACTGTATTTGGCCTTCAATCAAATTTCTGGCAGACAATCACTTTTTGGCACAACAGTTCTTCAGCAACAACAGCGCACACGCACACCACTTTGCATTACTTATTTAAAGTGTAAATATTGAACGTCAACTTATATGAGTATTTGTATATATATATGGATATAGATATATGGATTGTAAATATACTAATATATATATTTATGTATAGATAGATATGTTGATTGTATATATAATATTTTATGTGTATATATATATATATATATAGTATATATATATATATGTATATATGTATATACTATATATATATATATATATATATGTATATATGGTTATATATATTATATATTTTATAATATATATATATCATTTATATATGCATTTTTATAAATATATAAATGATAACAAATCATACTATATCAAGTTGTATATATGTATGAATTGTAAATATCAAATATAGTAGCGCCATTTGTACAACCACAAGAAGCTAATATAATAATTAAAAAAATAATAATAATAATATGAGCTGTGGAAAAGGGGTAGGTGTAAATAAGTTTATACTTCTTCCTACTCCTTTTCAGGCACATCATAATAATATATGTAATATGTTTTCTTTTTTTGTGAAATAATTGAAATATCATTTTTGTATTTTTATACTTTTCATTTTGCTTTGCATGTTTGATATGTCTGAAATAAATGAAATTGAAATTACCGCAGAGCTAGAGTAAGGCAGCATCACCATCAGATCTGTCCCTTATGTCACCTCCGCAACCAGATTGCACATCACAACACATGACACAAAAACAACAACTGTGTTCACAGTTATTGTTATGTTCACCGGATGCTTTCGCAACTTCAACGGATTCAATAAAGTAGCCTATAGCGAACAATATTACAGTGCACCGCCAGTTCATTAACACACAATGAAACATACAAGTAGGCCTTTATGCCACATATTTTACAACAGCTATTCCAGCCAGAATATTAAGCCCACAGGAGTAGTAGTGAACGGGTTCATTTAATATGCTTATTAAGCGGCATCCCACACACAGCATTGAGCCTACTGCCCAAATTCCAGCAATATATTTGTGTTTCCAACCATTACAAAAAATGCGTTATAAACTAAAAGTACCACAACAACGTTATCGCTCCTACACAGTGCAAAGTTAAAACTCCACCATCCTTGTAGAGGAAATCCATCTCCGATCCTTTCGGAGGAAACGTTCAATGACCTCCTCATGCAGTCGTCCTGTTGTAGGTTTGATGAGCAGCTCCTTCTCGATGGCAATAGATGCCAGTGCAGAGAGTCGGGTCTGTCCGGTTGCATTCCGCGAGTACGTTTTGATGCGCTTGAGAGCTGAGAAAGATCGGTGCTCGGCCGTTAGCTAGCCGTTAGCTAGCCGTTAGCCAGTCATAGCGGCTGTAGTTGCACTCTGTAAAGTGCCGCACTAAACCTTTACCGGCCTGGGTCGGCCCGTCCAGCCTACGGTGTAGGTCTTCCTCTTGAAATTAAATCGGTCTTCCTCTCCATAACGATCGCCTTGAAAAGGCAAACGAAAGGAGATCAGAAACAGGATCGCTAGGTGCTGTGAGGGCGGGTGGCCATAGTAAGTTCACTATCAACCTCTCTCACTAACCGCCCAACGATTCAAAATTCGCTGATGACATCACCGAGGGCCAGCGCCGGCGTATTGCTGGGCCCTGGGGGCGTTCTATTACTACACATCAACATTTGATTGGCTGATTACACACGTCAGTCAAATGTATTATCCAATGGGAGGTGGCAGCTTCAGCGAAAGGCGAGCAATACTTTTAGTGCTGACCCGCTGGTCCATGTAGCTGTGATGCGTTATTCAGCTGAGCTCAGCCTTACAACAAAAAACGGTTTTCCTTCTGGAATTATTTGTAAGTACTGAAAAAAATATGGAATTGAGAAGCGTTCAGACACAAATTAATGTAATTTTGAAAAAACATTGTATATATATAATCCCCCCCGCCGGTCGTAGGTCCGAGGTATGTTACTATATAGCGCGCACCCCCCACCGTCGGCCGTTGGTCCGAGGTGTGTTGCGCCCCCCCCCCCCCCAGAATGCTTAATTTACATGTTAAAATAGCAGAATTTGGCTTGGGGGGGATGCCCCAGACCCCCCTACAACGGTTTAGTTTGTCACCTTTTTCAAACCCTTATGAGTTTTGCAGGTAGTGAGCAGAACAATAGGCGAGTCCTCTATAGGTTAAACACGTGCTATTGCATGCACTAACCTCTGATTGGCTGATTCAGGTTGGTTGGTTACACGGTCACCTGCCTGATGTGACACCCCCCTGTCCTCCTTACTGAAGCTGACTGGAAGGGCCCTGAATGATAAAAGCTGAAACCATTTTTGAATGGTGGGTGAGGGGGTTTGGTTCTCCTTTCAAGGCTTGTGGGCTTCCCCTCATTCTGGCTCTCTGCTGCTGTCCAGGGCTGCGTTACCAATAGTCCGTCTCCCGCGCTTCACCTCGCTCTTCCTGCTTAATCTGCTAGATGTTTTCCCTCGATCTGCATTGTACCCGCTGCTCCAATTGCAGAATGCGCACCCGTCTTGGGCACCCGAGGATACATCAGTGTCTCCTAACATTGGTTTGTGTTGATCTGCTTTTACACACAAACCTTCATTCATTTAACCTTCTATTTAGTTATTTGTTGTGTATTCTTTGGATTTATGTCAATAAAATGTGATACTAAACTACAACCTTTTACTGTGTTGTGGGTTCCCCTCTATGGTTGCGATTGCCTGAGAGTGTCGTAACTCTTAAATTACACAAAGAATGTGATCTCACCAAGTTATGTTGAGGTTTGAGTTTTCAAAAAGCTTAGCCAGTATTTAAATGCCAAGTGTCCTCTAATGTCGTAAAGTAATGTAATGTAATAACATAGAGCCAATGAGAGCTCTTAGCCTATGGTGGAGCCCAACCATAGACTGTATAACATAGAGCCAATGAGAGTACACAGTACAGACAGTAGCCTATCAGAGGCCCCTGTCCCCCACACAGTAGCCTATCAGAGGTCCCTCCCCCCACACAGTAGCCTATCAGAGGTCCCTCTACCCACACAAGTAGCCTATCAGAGAAGTATTTTGATCTAAAATCAAGCGCTATAAAAGAGTGTAAATGCCCAACTGGTGGTGCTGAGGCTGACTGAGTCCTCTAGAGATGCGCGATCACAAGTGTCCTTAGGAGGAGTGCATTTCTGTTTACGTAAGTGATATTCATTATCAGATGGTGATTTCACGTCCTATGGAAAATGTTGAATTGGTAGTCCATTCTTCATATTTGGTTCAAACCGATATGGAGACAAACAGATAACAGACTGTTGTGCAGCGGTGTATGGAAACAAATTGAATGTACTGTAGTGTGTAGTGATGATACCGGCAAGGACATGCAGTCCAGCAATAAACAGCTTAGCGAGGGGCTGGTGAAACCTCCTGCTATATCTCCTCACTCTCTGTTGAGACGTAGCCATCGCCAAACACCTGAATGGGCGGAGTAGGATATGGGACACCGCCAATAAGTTGGATGCGTTGTCGTGGAAAACTCGCCTCCCTTCTTCTTATGCAGCCTGCAGCCCCACCACATCCTCTATAACACTAGACCCAGTCCCCACCACATCCTCTAACAACACTAGGACCAGCAACGCACCTCCTACAGCTTCCCTACTTTGTCTTGGATCATGCCTTCAGTTTGTAATATGAAGCATAGTCGAATTACCTTATATGGGATCTTGATATAATTATTGTATAGGCCTAATGTAGGCCTATACAAGGGGGAGATGAAGAGGAACATTGGAAAACATCCCTCCATATCTACAAGCCACCATAGAAAACTACATAGCCGATTCCAGATGACACCCCCAGTCCAGAACGACAAAACCTGAACGTGGGAGACTGGGTGTACATTAAGGCACACAAAAGGAAGCGGGACGAGCCGCGTCAAACCGGCCCTTTCCAAATAACGTTGCTCTTCCCACAGCCCTGAAAGTCTGTGGGAGAGGTGTGGTTCCAGCTAACCCACTGTACTCCAGCACCTGCAAGCCCAACCTCCAGCCCAACCTCATGAACCAGAGCTGCTAACCCGTCCACTACCCACAGCTAAGAACCACATTGAAGCGGAACCGAGTGACCCGATCCATCCGCATCCACCAGCACCGTACATACGGCGCTCTGGAAAAACACATAAGACGTTGCCGATAAAATGCTCCCAAATCCTAACCTTCGCGATTTGTGGGGAAACGGTGATTGATGAACCCGGCGGCAGGCTCAGGGACATGCGTCTTCGAGTTGAGTGACGAAGCGGTCTACCCTTCAGATACTGAGCAGGTCTCATCAGCCCCCAGGGGATACCTCACAAACTACGTGGTGGGCGGACTTGGCATATACCCCACTCTTGACCCTCCGGTCTCTCTTTCTCTATTCTAGTTACACTTACTTATGTTTAATTAGTTGACGTTAGTTAACGTTTTGTAGATAATTGTATCTCATAAGTACTTGTGCTGCAGAAGTGTAATGGTCTGTCCACGCTGGTGGGGAGCTGGGGAAAAGGGCCCCAGGGGAGGAGCCTGATCTTTAGGACCAAATAGTAAACCATGCATAGGTGGATGTGATTGGTTAGTGCATGGAGGAGGAAACCACTAAGGGAGCAAATATAACATGAAGTCTGGGCGAAGAATATCATTTCTATTGCAAACCAACTGGGCCTTTGGTGTTACTTGTTTAAAAATGATAATAAAAGTCTTGAAACTTCGTCTTTCTCAATGTCTCTTATTTTGTTAAAGTGTGGTTTATGCACAACACCTATCTGTTGCCAACAGCAGTTTGGCCCCACGGCCGGTTACGCATAAAGATGTGGACATATAGCTATTCCTAGAAGGGCCTGTCTGCCGAGACGGGAAGAGGAGGTGTCACTCACATGTTTTAGAAAGTATATCTACTCTGTGTTAAACAGAAGAGTCAGTGGCTTCATGAACCTCCTCCGAGATTGCATGTACGATTGCCCTCTGTAATAAATAATTGTACTATTATACTTTATTTATTCTTAGAGTCTTACCTTCATCCAAATAATGCCACCATAATACCCAAGGGGGCACAAAGGGAGAAACAATTGGGGACCCATATGCACCCCATTCTGAAGGCAGCACATTTAATAGCATCACTCCTATCAGCAACACCTCCACTGTCACTGGACTGGCCCCTGACTCACACTTGAGGGGGACACAGCCTCTCTGATGGAATCAGAGACTGAAATAAGTTATGATTATGTGTTCATTTCCTGTATATTTTAAAAGCTATTTTTGATTAAAAATACATCTGTTATTGTCTGCCTTACCAGATAATGCCTCTTCTACTGCACTGGCCCTCACATCTAGGTAGGCTTGTCTTCATCCACACCTTGGATGGTGCTACAAATAACAGCCGATTCATTCGCTGAAGAGGGATGTTGCATGAAATGTAATCACGTATGCCAAATACACTGACTTTTATATTTCTGAAAAACGTTGGCTGCCTTCTGCATCATGCCCAAGTCTTACTTACTCAGGGACACTGGCTTTGACTACTGGACTCTGAAGGTTCAAAATGAAGTGATGTAAAAACCTCCATTCATTTTCACATGGATGTATCATGTACAATACTAATCACATGTTTCTATTGTCATGGCTTACACCTCTTGAGCGTCCAACCTCACTGGAAACAAACATTTGACTTTCACTGTTAAGGTCTAAAGAATGAAGATATTATTTTCTGCATATTTCTCTGAAAAGATCAACTAAAATTCAGTGTAGGCTACTAACCATAAACTTATATAGAGCTAGTTCCCTCCTCAACTGTGTGAAGAGGAAGGAAGTGATTGAACAATTTGGTCTACCATCATAAGCAGCAGACTTACCAGTTCCCACGGACGCTATATGACCCACCAGCTTCCTCCTCTACAGTAAGATGCATTTTATTAACTTTGATTGTATTGCTTAACTTACAAACATAACATTCATATATCAAACACAATATCCAATTTCAGATGATGTAGATGTTTTTAATGTTTTTCTCCCTATAATGTTTCTGTATTTCTGATATCTCTAGAACAACACGCTGAGAGAAACAAACTATGAATCTTACAGCAGCAGCAAGAGGATTTGTGGCTTTCCTTCTGTCACTACCAGGTTGGTACATTTACATTGTGAACATTGAGTTGAACTGTTTCAATGGGTAACATGACACCCAAGCAACTGGGATGAGGAGAGAGGGTGAAACCGCATGTTGTGAATAGATGTGACATCTAGAGACTCAACCTCTACAACGCTGTGTTTGGTAAAGAAGACCAATAGAGGAGAGAAATGACTTCAGCCTCTTGTAGTCAAAGTTGTGTTGGAAATGTTTTAGATGACAATCTTCTGGTTATTATAACATTTCTCTGTTGCTCAGAATTATTACAACATTGATGGGTTTATTCAGTTCCTCTTTAAAGTTTCACCAGAAGTTCAGAGTGAGATGACGTGTTTTGGCAGCGGCGGGCCCCCCCCCCCTCACCCAATTATTTATGCAACTTAAAAACCAGTTTCCAGAAATGTTTCATATTGTTCATAATTGACCAGCACAAGTAGAAATGAAAACAATTGGAAAATCTGATGAAACACAAGACAAATAAATTAAATAGTTTTATTTATAAAATTCCAATGAATAGAAATGGCTGAATAACTTCATCCTCAGGACAGACTAGAGTCTAAAAGAGAATTGGGCCCATTAATAGGGCATGGGGTTAAGGATTGACCTCAAGTCAGCCCCTTGGTCAGCTGTGTGTGTGTGTGTGTGTGTGTGTGTGTGTGTGTGTGTGTGTGTGTGTGTGTGTGTGTGTGTGTGTGTGTGTGTTGGTTTATATACGGTGCTCCATGTTGTAGATGTTTGTGGCAGATTTGGATGCCTTGATAACAGCCATCTTCACCGTCATGATGGATGAAAGGGTCCATCAAGAGCCAAAGTGTTTCCGGTGTTGGTTTTGTTCAGCCCACCACTCGTTCAGCATCAGCATGTGAATGTGGAAGTACCAACACCAACTTGGCAGAGAGAGCCTCCCAAATCTGCTCATACCGCTCACCTTGGAAAAATGTCCATAGGAAGCCTTCAGAATGACCCTGTGTTATACTGTGCACTTGGTCCATAAAACACTTGGACTTTAATGACTCTGAAGTATTTTCATATGCATTCAGTGGATTAAGTCAAATAAGTGATTTAGTTGATTTATATTTTATTCTACAATGAGGCCAACATTGGTCTCCTGCCTTTTATTTTAGTTTAGATTATTTTCTCAATCCCTTGATGAGATATGAGATGATCTCCATGCTTGCTACAGCTAGCTGTATCGCTAGCTGTATCGCTAGCTGTATCGCTAGCTCTATCGCTAGCTGTATCGCTAGCTGTATCATTAGCTGTATCGCTAGCTGTATCACTAGCTCTATCGCTAGCTCTATCGCTAGCTGTATCATGTTGGGGTCACATGATGTTCTTGAATGTTCCTCTCACAGCTCAGTGGTCAGCAGGTATCTGTAGTTTCCAGCTCCACCCAACAGCCTCCATCTCTTCATGTATGTTGTGATCATGCATTTCATCAGCTGAACCTCTGTGTCTTGTTCATTCTCAATGAGATGTGTTTGTTTTTTACAGTGCTACAGGGTAATGATGACTGGACAGTTACTTGCACATCTAGTAATGTCTGCTCTGTAAGAGGATCAACGGTTGACATCAGCTGTACCTTTAAATACCCTGAGAAACAACATGACCTCTCTACCACAGTCCTGGAAACACTGTGGTTTACTAAAGAAGACAGAAACCAGAAACCAGTTGATCTTCTAAGTGATGCAGACTATACAGGTCGTGTTGAATCCAGCTGTGGAGAGATCAGCTGTATCGGGTCCAGCTGTAATAGAAAGTGTACTCTGAGTATCAGAGACCTGAGACAGAGTGACTCTGCTGTCTACAACTTTAGGTTCAAAACAAACCAACCAGGTGGGGAACATACTGCTAACCCTGGAGTGGCTTTATCTGTGACAGGTACGCTTTGATTAACAATGTCTATTCAACATTATGTGTGTGTGTGTGTGTGTGTGTGTGTGTTTGTGTGTGTGTGCGCTTTTTTGTGTCTATTTAATCAGAATTATGTTGTATTACATTTGTGTCATTTGTTCTCCGACCCAGATCTCCAGGTGAAAGTGTCTCCTCGGGACGACGAGACTAAAAATCTGGATTGTGACAGCATGTGTGCTAACCCTACCATCATCTGGTACAGGAATGGACAGTATTTTGAACAGCGTAAAGCACAAGGAAGGTCCTACTGGGACAACATTAACTCTTTTAACAGCTATTCATGTGCTGTTAAAGGATACGAACGTCTCCACTCTCCTTCAGTGTGTAAGTCAACTCCACAGTACGCTGACATGAGGTCAGATGGAATCGACCTTTAGTGTAAAGAATTACATTTTACTATTTCAGTATGAATGAAGGATCAAACGGTCCATGTGTAGAGAGATGCTACCTAAGGTACTTTTATCCAAAGCGTCTTACAAATACCGTGAGCACATACATTTTTAGCCTGGGGGGGTCCCAGTGGGAATCGAACCCCTAACCCTGGCCATGTTAATGCCTTGCTCTACCGGTTGAGATGGTCAGGACCATTTCATCCCCTCTCTGTGAAAATGATCAGCGGTCAACATGAGGAGGATAGACAGGCACAGAGGGGGGGGAGGCATGAGGGGTGCAGTGTGTGTATTAGTGGAGGTAGTATATTTATATGAGTAGTCTTACTTAGTATGCATTGCCTGGATGGACATCTACATGTTGTATGTTGAATGGGATGTCCTGTATTGTTTTGTTGTTGGTCAGCCCTTGCTCCACAAAACGATTCTCCCACAGGAGACATTAAAACTAACCTTAACCTATTCTGTCACGTGTGTGACTAGCCGCTCTCTACAGGACCCAGTTATCTAGCAACATCTGCTGTAGGGAAATAAAGTTGCTCTAAATATTAGAAAGAATAAAGGAGGTCCTTTTTAATCTCTTTTAATAGATAACAGCCACCAGTAGTATGTTCTTCCACTCCCACCATATTTCTGCTGTAAAAACTACAGCTATAATGGCGCTATTTCTCATATACTTCTCAGGTCTAAAAGAAAACTGGTGCAATACAGTGTCCTACCCCACCAGAACCATGTGTGTCCTGCAAGGTACATCAGTGGACATCTCCTGCACATACAGTCATCCTCCAAATGCACAACTCTATTATAAATCCTGGTTTAAATGGAGAGCTAACCAAGAGCCCAGAGACCTCCAGTCAGACTCTGGATATGAAGGTCGTGTTGAGTACCCTGTAGAAGAGACGGGACGCTCCACTCTGAGAATCACTGACCTCAGAGTCACAGATTCAGCAGAGTACCGCTTCACATTTAAAACAACTTACTATGAATGGAAAGGTATTTTACATGGTACAACTCTGACCGTCACAGGTACTAGTACTATTTATTTTCATATTTTTAGTATGAATAATGTGATTGACTGTATGAATCTACAGCGGTTCAACTATTAATATCACAACCTCACTTCCTCATTCAGGCCTGAGGGTGGAGGTGACTCCTGTTGCCACGGTGACAGAGGGACAGAGAGCGACATTGACCTGTATCACCAGTTGTCCTCTGGCTGATAAGCCCTCCTACATCTGGTACCAGAACAACGGTCCTGTGACCGGGTCGGAGAACCCAGAGAACCAGCTGGTTCTGGACCCTGTCGGTCCTCAGCATGCCGGGAGCTACTCTTGCTCCGTCAGAAACTACCCACACCTCCGCTCTCCTGAGGAGACGCTCACCGTTCAATGTACCATGAGTATCCTACATCATACTTCATCTGTTTCTGATTGGCTCAATCTGCCTAGCCTCGTGAGACCACCCTGATCTCCTGATCTCCAGCTCATGACTGGCTGGGCAGTAATTCATTTCCATATATGGGAACGGCCTTATGTTGATCAAAAAACAAAGACAACCAATCAGATGAAATAACTAATAATAAGTAAAACTCTGCTCTAACACTGATTGGTTCATCCACTTATTGGGTTTAGAAAGTGGGTTTCATCAGGAGCGAAGCCAGACTGGTCTTCAGAGAAACTGACATGTGATCAGGATGGTCTCAGGAGGCTACAATCTGCCAGTGATGTCACTTGACAGCAGTAACCTTGTTGAGCCAGAGGTGGTGCTGTCACTGCAGATAGATTCATGTTTTTGGTTACTCTTTAAAGATAAACTGGATTGAATATAAGGCTTGAAGGCTTGGGTGTACACTTAACTAAATGTTATTAATACACGTTTTAACAATTAATTAAATGTATCTGTCAACAGACGCTCCACAGACCCCCTCAGTGAGCGTGAGTCCCTCTGGTGAAGTAGTGGAGGGCAGTTCAGTGACTCTGAGCTGCAGCAGTGATGCTAACCCAGCAGCTAACTACACCTGGTTCAAGGAACATGAAGACTCAGTGGGAGAACCAGGACAGAACTACACCATCACTCATATCACATCTGAGCTTGGAGGACATTATTACTGCCAAGCTCATAATGCAATTGGACGTCATAATTCCACCTTGTTGTTCATTAATGTGACAGGTAATTATTTAAAGAGCAACCAAACACTTGAATGAAACCTCAGTAACGGCACAGTTCATGTGAACACACAGATGGCGCTTTTCCACTGTATGGTATCGGCTCGACTCGCTTTTGGTACCAAGTACTACTTCATCACCTGCAGATAGTACCCCTCAGTGTAGGCAGGATTCACAGCGACGCCGCGTGACACTGCTGTGACATCTTCAAGGTGACACAAACACACAGGAACAATGGAGGCGTTAACCTTCCTGCCTTTATTCACCGACAAACTGTAACCTACGCTGTACATTTACTGCTAAACTGTCAACTTCACTGCTAACCGGCTACACACACGTACTCATAGAACCGGAGTTACATCCACATTACAACTATCTCTGCTCCACTGTCCTATTCCTTAAAGGAGCTACTCTACTCTTATAACACACTGTCCTATTCCTTAAAGGAGCTACGCTACTCTTATAACACACTGTCCTATTCCTTAAAGGAGCTACTCTTATAACACACTGTCCTATTCCTTAAAGGAGCTACGCTACTCTTATAACACACTGTCCTATTCCTTAAAGGAGCTACGCTACTCTTATAACACACTGTCCTATTCCTTAAAGGAGTTACACCATTTTAATGTCCCGTAAACACAACATTTCTAAGATGTTATTTGCTTAAATGACCATGGCGTGGTTTTGAAGGGCGATCCTAGTGACGATCCTCTCTGACCAATCAGAGGTCTGACACTAAAAAGAGCACCAGGTACCTGCAGGTACTATCCACAACTTTTGCTCATAGAAAACCAATCCAAGCGAGTCGAGCCGATACCTTGCAGTGGAAAAGCGCGTCTTGCTATGGCTCTATTGAAATTCTGATTGGCTGAAATCATGTGTTGCCACTTTTATTAACTTTGGTGCTGTAGGAGCACACCCTAGTTATACATGTATGTCCAAGTTTTATTTGAGTATCCACAATATTTATTCATCAATTGGAGATGTTATATTTAGTCCTATGAATATGAACAGATGTCTTCATCATAATATTACATTACTTCTGGTACTGATGTTTTGGTTCCCTTCTAATATTAAATTCACATGAATGAAGCGTTAAATCACTGTTTTCCAGACAAATCATCACTGACAACTGTAGCTGTAGGAACCGTTGCTGTCTTACTGGTCATCGTACTCCTACTCATCTTCCTCCTCATCTTCCTCCTCATCTTCTTCTGCATGAGGTGAGACTCTCTCTCTCTTTCTCTCTCTCTCTCTCTCTCTCTCTCTCTCTCTTTCTGTCTGTCTGTCTCTCTCTCTCTCTGCTTAATGTCTCTGTTGTCTCCACCAGAAGAAAGAGGGCTTCCAGAAAAGCCTGTGGCCAGCGAGGAAGGCCAGATACCGGGGAGCAGGTGAGAGACAGGAAGCCATTTCTGACTAACTTATCCTTTACTAAGACACACAGTGAAAATACTGAGTTTCACAAGAAAATCCCTGATGAGTTGGACCACTGGTCTGATTTGGAGAATGCAAATCCTGGATTAATCGTCCAACTTTTCCAATTATTACAAAAATTAGATCTGGGGTGACATCTAGAGGACAAACTGGGAGCTGCAGAGACTTCTGCCAGTGAGCAGAATGAGATGATGGAGTAATGGAAGTAATGACGTCTAATCCAAGCCAATTAATATGTTAAAATAATAATAATATTAATAAATAATAACAATAATAATAATAATAATAATAATAATAATGTCAATGTTCGTGTGCGCTGTCATCGATTATGTTTTCATCTGTTACGGCGCTCCCACACCAGATTTTGCAAGTTTAGCACGGCGGTCTGTTTTCCTAGTAATCATTTAATATAGACGTCCACTGTGTAGTGCACGTTGCTGTCGCTGGTCGTTTTAAAGCTGCGTGCTCTCACTTCTTTCATTTGCTACTGACATTACGTTGTGTTACATCTGATTGTGATGTTGTGAGATTGAGCTGCTGGTGAGGAGAGGAGCCACTGCTGGCTGATCTATGCTTTAGTCAGTGTGTGTAATGAGAGTGGCGGCAGGATGGGCACGTGATGGGCAGGCCCGCTATGACCATCTTGCATTGGGGGCCCGGCGCCAACTCGTTACGCCACTGAGCCTCATCTCCCATTCCCTTTAAAGCAAGCGCTTGGCGGATTGCTATAGAGCGGTGCAGGGATGAGGTATTTTTGTAGGCCAACCCGGAAGTGAGCATCGCCCTGGGTTCCCTTGACAACAAGCCAATGGGTTGGATTTTGCATTGGATTTTGCATTATTGCAGAAAATAAGTTTATGATACTCACGTTTTGTTAAGCAAGATAATCTTCACCAATGAAGACTACTTTTATGATTTTTGAAGCATAAATGCCATCGCCAGAAGTTTTTTAAGACACGTAAAAGCTTCAAAATTCACGAGTAGGGTATTTACCGGCGTATTTTATGTGATAGACCAAAACGTGTAAATCTCTTAAGCTTGTGTTAACCACAGACCTTATTTCAGGCATCTAAACAAAGACCCATAAAAAACCCCATTGACTTCGAGACGAGCGAACCAGAAGTGCCAACATGCTAATGGACTTCCGGGTTTTCGGACTCATTCCTGCACCGCTCTATTATGACGGCGGATTTGCCAGGCGGGAAGTAGGACCGATGTTCAGGCGAGGAGACGGATCTGCGTGAAGTGAAAGCGCGCGAGCAGCCCTCTAGGGACCGAGCAGTACAATGTGTACCAAACACGCAGGCTTCTTGCAAAAATAATTGATTTTAACAAATGGTTTATAACACCTGCAATAAAGTCCTATAAATGAACTGTAAATGTCATGCAGCTCCGCTGGCTGAAGATCCTCAGGCCGGACCCAGCTGGCAGGAGCAGGGGGTAGATGAGGACATGATGTCTTTTTTAAGATATATCTAAATGTACACAATTATAATCTTTCACATTGTAATCTTTTTTATGTTTAATGGTGTGTGCGCTGCTGCACCTCCCTTTGTAACAAGCAGCGTGTACCCGCCTATAGGCGTGCATTACTACCACACCCTTCAACTAAGAGAGACACCACACCGTTGACTTTCCACCACCTTTCTGTTGGTCAACGGTGCAATGGCTTTCAGTGGCCTGAAGATAGCAATACGCCAACAATACGCCTGAACAGGCCTCGTGTTCAGACCCACACACCCAGGGACGCACAGAGGAGCGCCACTGCATCTGATATTTAAAACACGTGGGTGCAGGGCGGGAAAACGCTCTGTGCCAGGTGTCAGATAGGGTGTCAGATAGGGTGTAAGATAGGGTGTCAGATAGGGTGTAAGATAGGGTGTAAGATCGGGTGTCAGATAGAGTGTCAGATAGGGTGTAAGATAGGGTGTAAGATAGGGTGTCAGATAGGGTGTAAGATAGGGTGTCAGATAGGGTGTAAGATAGGGTGTCAGATAGGGCGTCAGATAGGGCGTCAGATAGGGTGTCAGATAGGGTGTCAGATATGGTGTAAGATATGGTGTAAGATAGGGCCCATGACCTTCAGGACCGCCTTTTAACACAGTTGTTTTCTAAATGTCCTCTTCTGTCCTCTCTCCCCTTCAGGCACTTCCTGATCCTGTGTATGACAACGTCTTACCTCTGACCAATCGCTTGGCTCCTGCAGCACAGAGAGAACCAATAGAAGAACAGGATGACATTCACTATGCCTCCATCCACATCTCTCACTCAGAGAACCAGGAAGTGCCTTGCAGTTCAGCGGGCTTCCCTGTCCAATCACGTCAGACAGAGGAGGTCCTTTACTCTTTGGCCCAACGACCCAACGCTGTCCCTGAGTAAGCACCTCTTGATATTTCTAGAAAGAAAATAAACTTTTCTAAATCTGTGTAAAATCTGCTTCCCAGGGTGACTTAAGTTCACAACATCTCCGTCTTCTTTTCAGAGACGCTGACCAGACCTCAGAGTTGTACAGCACCATCAAAAAACCCTGAAACAATTTATTTTATATGAAAAGTGATGTAGTGGGTTACATAGTAGTGCTATGGATTCATCCTGGCCCAAATCTCCACCTAAATGCAGTTTTAAATACATAGGATAATTGCATGCATAACCTCTGATTGGCTGATCAGGTTGGTTGGTTACCCGGTCACAATAAAAAAAAATCTTTGGCCAAATGACTCCACGTTACACGACCACCAATCATAATCAAGATAAACCACAGCGCGCGTTTTCCCCCATCGTTCCAGTCCTGGAGTGGACTGCTCGGTCGTCAGCGAGTGGTTCGTTCTTTCGCACGGATTCATCTGAAGGACAATTTTCCTGATACGTTACCGATACAAGTTTTGAGGTAAATCTAGTAATCTGGCAAAATAAAAGTAAAATTATTTTAGCCAAATAAAGTGTATTAACATGCTTAAGCTTATCAGCTTGTTAGGTTGCCTGCTAACCTCAGTGAATTGTGTTAAAGTTAGCCTAGCTAGACCAGTTCTACGTCACCTAGTTAAATGCGAAAAGAATACGTTTGTGAAGGCTAATCTCCACAGCATCCGTATTGTTATCTGATATTACTGCCGGCTATGTCATTGTGGTCAGATATGAGAGGGATGAAAACGAACACGTAATGAAAAAATACACATCTGTGTGTAGGGTGGCCATTCGTCCGGCTTTAGGCCGGACTGTCCGGTTTTTCAATGCCCTGTCCGGCGTCCGGTGTCGTGCCAAAAAGTGATTGTCTGCCAGAAAGTGATTTCTGGCCGCGGGAGCGCGCACAGCAGCCCGTTGAGCGGTAGCACAAAAACGTCTGCTTTTCTCTGGATTAAACGGCCATAATATGCAGATACACACAACGGTATTATAATGTAATTCTAGCAAAGGCACGTGTCTTCCAAAGTTTAATGTTTGTTCTTCAATCAATTTTTGGCAGGTGAAAATGCCTATTTTGTGTTGTAATGGTCCTTTAAAATAATCAATAAAGGTGTCCTGTGAGCTCCAGTGTTTATATTATGAAGCTTATGAATGAGATCAAGTCATATTTAGGCAGAAATCACCTTTCAGTAACTGTATTTGGCCTTCAATCAATTTCTGGCAGACAATCACTTTTTGGCACAACAGATCTTCAGCAACAACAGCGCACACGCACACCACTTTGCATTACTTATTTAAAGTGTAAATATTGAACGTCAACTTATATGAGTATTTGTATATATATATGGATATAGATATATGGATTGTAAATATATATATATATATATATGTATAGATAGATATGTTGATTGTATATATATATATATATGTGTATATATATATATATATATATATATATATATATATGTATATATGTATATATATATATATATATATATATATATGTATATATGTATATATATATATATATATATATATATATATATCTATATATGCATTTTATAAATATATAAATGATAACAAATCATACTATATCAAGTTGT
Source organism: Merluccius polli (assembly GCA_030340625.1). NCBI lineage: Eukaryota > Metazoa > Chordata > Actinopteri > Gadiformes > Merlucciidae > Merluccius > Merluccius polli. The sequence goes on from JAOPHQ010003455.1 coordinate 78,539, forward strand.
ATATATGTATGAATTGTAAATATCAAATATAGTAGCGCCAATTGTACAACACAAGAAGCTAATATAATAATTAAAAAAATAATAATAATAATATGAGCTGTGGAAAAGGGGTAGGTGTAAATAAGTTTATACTTCTTCCTACTCCTTTTCAGGCACATCATAATAATATATGTAATATGTTTTCTTTTTTTGTGAAATAATTGAAATATCATTTTTGTATTTTTATACTTTTCATTTTGCTTTGCATGTTTGATATGTCTGAAATAAATTGAAATTGAAATTACCGCAGAGCTAGAGTAATGCAGCATCACCATCAGATCTGTCCTTATGTCACTCCGCAACCAGATTGCACATCACACACATGACACAAAAACAACAACTGTGTTCACAGTTATTGTTATGTTCACCGGATGCTTTCGCAACTTCAACGGATTCAATAAAGTAGCCTATAGCGACAATATTACAGTGCACCGCCAGTTCATTAACACAAATGAAACATACAAGTAGGCCTTTATGCCACATATTTTACAACAGCTATTCCAGCCAGAATATTAAGCCCACAGGAGTAGTAGTGAACGGGTTCATTTAATATGCTTATTAAGCGGCATCCACACACAGCATTGAGCCTACTGCCCAAATTCCAGCAATATATTTGTGTTTCCAACCATTACAAAAAATGCGTTATAAACTAAAGTACCACAACAACGTTATCGCTCCTACACAGTGCAAAGTAAAACTCACCCATCACTTGTAGAGGAAATCCATCCTCCGATCCTTTCGGAGGAAACGTTCAATGACCTCCTCATGCAGTCGTCCTGTTGTAGTTTGATGAGCAGCTCCTTCTCGATGGCAATAGATGCCAGTGCAGAGAGTCGGGTCTGTCCGGTTGCATTCCGCGAGTACGTTTTGATGCGCTTGAGAGCTGAGAAAGATCGCGTGCTAGCCGTTAGCTAGCCGTTAGCTAGCCGTTAGCCAGTCATAGCGGCTGTAGTTGCACTCTGTAAAGTGCCGCACTAAACCTTTACCGGCCTGGGTCGGCCCGTCCAGCTTCGGTGTAGGTCTTCCTCTTGAAATTAAATCGGTCTTCTCTCCAAACGATCGCCTTGAAAAAGGCAAACGAAGGAGATCAGAAACAGGATCGCTAGGTGCTGTGAGGGCGGTGGCCATAGTAGTTCACTATCAACTCTCTCACTAACCGCCAACGATTCAAAATTCGCTGATGACATCACCGAGGGCCAGCGCCGGCGTATTGCTGGGCCCTGGGGGCGTTCTATTACTACACATCAACATTTGATTGGCTGATTACACACGTCAGTCAAATGTATTATCCAATGGGAGGTGGCAGCTTCAGCGAAAGGCGAGCAATACTTTTAGTGCTGACCCGCTGGTCCATGTAGCTGTGATGCGTTATTCAGCTGAGCTCAGCCTTACAACAAAAAAACGGTTTTCCTTCTGGAATTATGTTGTAAGTACTGAAAAAAATATGGAATTGAGAAGCGTTCAGACACAAATTAATGTAATTTTGAAAAACATTGTATATAATCACCCTCCCGCCGGTCGTAGGTCCGAGGTATGTTACTATATAGCGCGCACCCCCCACCCGTCGGCCGTTGGTCCGAGGTGTGTTGCGCCCCCCCCCCCCCCCCAGAATGCTTAATTTACATGTTAAAATAGCAGAATTTGGCTTGGGGGGGATGCCCCCAGACCCCCCTACAACGGTTTAGTTTGTCACCTTTTTCAACCCTTATGAGTTTGCAGGTAGTGAGCAGAACAATAGGCGAGTCCCTCTATAGGTTAAACACGTGCTATTGCATGCACAACCTCTGATTGGCTGATCAGGTTGGTTGGTTACCCGGTCACCTGCTGATGTGACACACCTGTCCTCCTTACTGAAGCTGACTGGAAGGGCCCCTGAATGATAAAAGCTGAAACCATTTTTGAATGGTGGGTGAGGGGTTTGGTTCTCCTTTCAAGGCTTGTGGCTTCCCCTCATTCTGGCTCTCTGCTGCTGTCCAGGGCTGCGTTCCAATAGTCCGTCTCCCGCGCTTCACCTCGCTCTTCCTGCTTAATCTGTAGATGTTTTCCTCGATCTGCATTGTACCCGCTGCTCCAATTGCAGAATGCGCACCGTCTTGGGCACCGAGGATACATCAGTGTATCCTAACATTGGTTTGTGTTGATCTGCTTTTACACACAAACCTTCATTCATTTAACCTTTATTTAGTTATTTGTTGTGTATTCTTTGGATTTATGTCAATAAAATGTGATAAACTAAACTACAACTTTTACTGTGTTGTGGTTCCCCTCTATGGTTGCGATTGCCTGAGAGTGTCGTAACTCTTAAATTACACAAAGAATGTGATCTCACCAAGTTATGTTGAGGTTTGAGTTTTCAAAAAGCTTAGCCAGTATTTAAATGCCAAGTGTCCTCTAATGTCGTAATGTAATGTAATGTAATAACATAGAGCCAATGAGAGCTCTTAGCCTATTGGTGGAGCCCAACCATAGACTGTATAACATAGAGCCAATGAGAGTACACAGTACAGACAGTAGCCTATCAGAGGTCCCTCTCCCCACACAGTAGCCTATCAGAGGTCCCTCTACCCACACAGTAGCCTATCAGAGGTCCCTCTACCCACACAGTAGCCTATCAGAGAAGTATTTTGATCTAAAATCAAGCGCTATAAAAGAGTGTAAATGCCCAACTGGTGGTGCTGAGGCTGACTGAGTCCTCTAGAGATGCGCATCACCAGCATCATTGGTGAGTGCATTTCTGTTTACGTAATTGAATTCATTATCAGATGGTGATTTCAGTCTATGGAAATGTTGAATTGGAAGTCCATCTTCATATTGGTTCAAACCGATATGAGACACAACAGAAAACAGACTGTTGTGCAGCGGTGTATGGAAACAAATTGAATGTACTGTGTGTGTGTAGTGATGATACCGGCAAGGACTGCAGCCAGGCATTAAACAGCTTAGCGAGGGCTGGGAAACTCCTGCTATATCTCCTCACTCTCTGTGAGACGAGCCAGTCGCCAAACACCTGAGGGTGGAGAGGATTTGGACACCGCCAATAAGTTGGTGCGTTGTCTGAAAACACGCTCCCTTCTTCTTATGCAGCCTGCAGCCCCACCACATCCTCTAATAACACTAGACCAGTCCCCACCACATCCTCTAACAACACTAGACCAGTCCCCACCACATCCTCTAATAACACTAGACCAGCACGCACCTCCTACAGCTTCCCTAATTTTGTCATGACATGACTTCAGTTTGTAATATGAAGCATAGTCGAATTACCTTATATGGGATCTTGATATAATTATTGTATAGGCCTAATGTAGGCCTATACAAGGGGGGAGATGAAGAGGAACATTGGAAAACATTCCCTCCATATCTACAAGCCACCATAGAAAACTACATAGCCGATTCCAGATGACACCCCCATTCCAGAACGACAAAACCTGAACGTGGGAGACTGGGTGTACATTAAGGCACACAAAAGGAAGCGGGACGAGCCGCGTCAAACCGGCCCTTTCCAAATAACGTTGCTCTTCCCACAGCCCTGAAAGTCTGTGGGAAGAGGTGTGGTTCCAGCTAACCCACTGTACTCCAGCACCTGCAAGCCCAACCTCCAGCCCAACCTCATGAACCAGAGCTGCTAACCCGTCCACTACCCACAGCTAAGAACCACATTGAAGCGGAACCGAGTGACCCGATCCATCCGCATCCACCATCACCGTACATACGGCGCTCTGGAAAAACACATAAGACGTTGCCGATAAAAATGCTCCAAATCCTAACCTTCGCGATTTGTGGAAACGGTGATTGATGAACCCGGGCGGCAGGCTCAGGGACATGCGTCTTCGAGTTGAGTGACGAAGCGGTCTACCCTTCAGATACTGAGCAGGTCTCATCAGCCCCAGGGGATACCTCACAAACTACGTGGTGGGCGGACTTGGCATATACCCCACTCTTGACCCTCCGGTCTCTCTTTCTCTATTCTAGTTGCACTTACTTATGTTTAATTAGTTGACGTTAGTTAACGTTTGTAGATAATTGTATCTCATAAGTACATGTGCTGCAGAAGTGTAATGGTCTGTCCAGCTGGTGGGGAGCTGGGGAAAGGGCCCCAGGGGAGGAGCCTGATCTTTAGGACCAAATAGTAAACCATGCATAGGTGGATGTGATTGGTTAGTGCATGGAGGAGGAAACCACTAAGGGAGCAAATATAACATGAAGTCTGGGCGAAGAATATCATTTCTTTGCAAACCAACTGGGCCTTTGGTGTTACTTGTTTAAAATGATAATAAAAGTCTTGAAACTTCGTCTTTCTCAATGTCTCTTATTTTGTTAAAGTGTGGTTTATGCACAACACTATCTGTTGCCAACAGCAGTTTGGCCCCACGGCCGGTACGCATAAAGATGTGGACATATAGCTATTCCTTGAAGGGCCTGTCTGCCGAGACGGGAAGAGGTGTCGCTCACATGTTTCAGAAAGTATATCTACTCTGAGTTAAAACAGAAGAGTCAGTGGCTTCATGAACCTCCTCCGGATTGCATGTACGATTGCCCTCTGTATTAAATAATTGTACTATTATACTTTATTTATTCTTAGAGTCTTACCTTCATCCAAATAATGCCACCATAATACCCAAGGGGGCACAAAGGGAGAAACAATTGGGACCCATATGCACCCCATTCTGAAGGCAGCACATTTAATAGCATCACTCCTATCAGCACACCTCCACTGTCACTGGACTGGCCCTGACTCACACTTGAGGGGGACACAGCCTCTCTGATGGAATCAGAGTCTGAAATAAGTTATGATTAATGTGTTCATTTCCTGTATATTTAAAAGCTATTTTTGATTAAAAATACAACTTGTTATTGTCTGCTTACCAGATAATGCCTCTTCTACTGCACTGGCCCTCACATCTAGTAGGCATGTCTTCATCCACACCTTGGATGGTGCTACAGATAACAGCTGATTCATTCGCTGAAGAGGATGTTGCATGAAATGTTATCAAGTATGCCAAATACACTGACTTTTATATTTCTGAAAACGTTGGCTGCCTTCTGCATCATGCCAAGTCTTACTTACTCAGGGACACTGGCTTGACTACTGGACTCTGAAGGTTCAAATGAAGTGATGTAAAAACCTCCATTCATTTCACATGGATGTATCATGTACATACTAATCACATGTTTCTATTGTCATGGCTCACACCTCTTGAGCGTCCAACCTCACTGGAAACAAACATTTGACTTTCTCTGTTAAGGTCTAAAGAATGAAGATATTATTTTCTGCATATTTCTCTGAAAATATCAACTAAAATTCAGTGTAGGCTACTAACCATAAACTTATATAGAGCTAGTTCCCTCCTCAACTGTGTGAAGAGGAAGGAAGTGATTGAACAATTTGGTCTACCATCATAAGCAGCAGACTTACCAGTTCCCACGGACGCTATATGACCCACCAGCTTCCTCCTCTACAGTAAGATGCACTTTATTAACTTTGATTGTATTGCTTAACTTACAAACATAACATTCATATATCAAGTACAATATCCAATTTCAGATGATGTAGATGTTTTTGATGATGTTTTTCTCCCTATAATGTTTCTGTATTTCTGATATCTCTAGAACAACACGCTGAGAGAAACAAACTATGAATCTTACAACAGCAGCAAGAGGATTTGTGGCTTTCCTTCTGTCACTACCAGGTTGGTACATTTACATTGTGAACATTGAGTTGAACTGTTTCAATGGGTAACATGACACCCAAGCAACTGGGATGAGGAGAGGGTGAAACCGCATGTTGTGAATAGATGTGACATCTAGAGACTCAACCTCTACAACGCTGTGTTTGGTAAAGAAGACCAATAGAGGAGAGAAATGACTTCAGCCTCTTGTAGTCAAAGTTGTGTTGGAAATGTTTTAGATGACAATCTTCTGGGCCCAGTATTTGAAAAGGGATTGACAGGATTATCCTGGTCGGATTAGATTAAATCTAGATCTGATCTGAAAACTGGGTATTTCAACACAGATCCAGATAATCCTGATCCTGAAGATCAGGATTCTGCTTTGGTAATCCAATCCTCCCCTGAATCCAGATTAAAGGCTTGATTTGGGTATTTCAAAAGTTAAGGCAGATCTCTGGATCAACTTGATACCAAAATGTCAGGATCATTTGGATCCCACCTCAGAGGTGGATTTCACTTGGATTAAATCATTTAGATTAAGTCTCAGCTCCACTTCTCCTAGATATTGTTACTCAAGATGTTCATTACACTTAATCTAAAGTGTTAGTGTTTTACTTTTAACAAATAAATATTAAAAAAAATGTATATTTAAAAATAATAAAGCAGCCTAATTGTAAGAAATGTAAAGTATAGTAAAATATTTTACCTCACTTTCTGAAACTGCTGTAAATAAGAGTAACAATTAATTACAGACCTATTTCTCAAATTCTAGTTTCAAACATTGTAACTTGCATGTACCAAAACATCAGAGAAAGACAACAGGAATGCGGGGTCCAAACAAACTTTAATTCCAACAAAACCGACATTTCAAATAATGTGTCCACTAACTAAAACAGGACCTAACCCACTCAGAGGTCAGAAGTGAGCTGCTTTTCTAACAGCTTTATTTTCAGTTCTGTTTCTTTGCGTCAGCTTTATTAGTTCATTGGCCTGTTCAATTTGTTTGACTGCCCTCTCGGTCTCCATTTTGAGGAGCTTTTGATAAGCACCCTCATCACCGGCATGCCTCATCCGTCTCCGACACTCTGGCCCACAAACCTCTTGTGGTGGATCGGGTGGAGCAATGCTGGTGCTGGTTGAAGGTTCACCCTCTGAGCCTCCACAGGTGTGAGGAACACACATTAAGACGAGAGATTGAGTGGCTCGTCAGCTGGCTCCCCAACACTGGATAAACTATGACATGTATGCACTTGCATTTTTTCAGTGTCACAGTTTATATCATGCTGCACATTGAAGCACTTTCCAAGCATTTTCAAGGTATATTTTCATGCTTCTGATTAAATGAAGACACATTTGACTTCAGTCAGAAGCTTAAAAATGCACTTTTAAAATGTTTGGAAATGGCTAGAATGTGATTTTAAAACCTGCAGCAATGTATTTCAGTGTTTGTGTACAAACTGATTATTTTACTTAATCAAAACAGATGCTATTTTGCTATAAATGACCATATTTATGTTTAGTGAGAGCCTTCTATATAAGGGAGACAAATTAGGATGAAAAACTGTTTAGTTGTGTCACTGACCAAGCTATATACCATGAAGGTAATGCAATTACAGTTTCAAGCACTTTATTCAGAATCCAATAACTTGAAAACCTTGAACGTATCAATACAATTAAAGCGTTTCCAAGGATTTCCAGCCGAGTGGTCCATGGCTGTGAGTGGACTCTGAAAGTAGAAGAAAGAGAAGGTGTATGAGTATATCTTTGTTTATGTACACAAACGCATGATATCATCCCCAGCATTACTATAGCATCCTGACACTTCTGAATGAACCGTATAGTTAATACTCGTACCGTGTAACGTTTCCAAAGTACTGCAGCAGTCTGTACACATGTCGCCTATTTTCCTAAGTCTGCTGTGTTGCCAATGACGTAACGCTAATAAACTCTGAACAGGTTGGCGTTAGTTTAAAAAGTTACGGTATGATGTACGTCCAATTAATTCCCTTTTAAGTTATACCATAGACCGCAAAATTCATCAACAAAGCCGCTTCCTCGCTGTCCCGCTAGCTCCTAACACACAAGTCAATGGAGCCAAGTTAGCTCCCGTTAGCGTGGCCGCGGCTCAATTAGGGATCGCTGCGGTCTGGTTTTAATTAGAGGACGATTCAAGAAGTTGGCTTGCATGACATGTTGGTAAACTTACATTTTTGACGTGGATGTCGCGTTTCCAGCTGCTGCTTTCGTGAGGTAGTCCGCCATGTTTCGATCCGGAGGCGACGTCACGAGATTTGGAAATCCGTCTCCGCCCAGATGGGGATCACGGTGATCCACCCTGCCGGTGTTTTGAAATACTCGGATAAAGTCAGCAGGATCACCTTGATCCAGGTCTGAGAAAAGGAGGATTTCATTATCCGGATTATCCTGATCCGGATTACAAGTTTTGAAATACTGGGCCCTGGTTATTATAACATTTCTCTGTTGCTCAGAATTATTACAACATTGATGGGTTTATTCAGTTCCTCTTTAAAGTTTCACCAGAAGTTCAGAGTGAGATGACGTGTTTTGGCAGCGGCGGCCCCTCTCCCACACCCAATTATTTATGCAACTTAAAAACCAGTTTCCAGAAATGTTTCATATTGTTCATAATTGACCAGCACAAGTAGAAATGAAAACAATTGGAAAATCTGATGAAACAAGACAAATAAATTAAATAGTTTTATTTATAAAATTTCAATGAATAGAAATGGCTGAATAACTTCATCCTCAGGACAGACTAGAGTCTAAAAGAAAATTGGGTCCATTAATAGGGCATGGGGTTAAGGATTGACTCAAGTCAGCCCCTTGGTCAGCTGTGTGTGTGTGTGTGTGTGTGTGTGTGTGTGTGTGTGTGTGTGTGTGTGTGTGTGTGTGTGTTGGTTTACATACGGTGCTCCATGTTGTACATGTTTGTGGCAGATTTGGATGCCTTGATACCAGAGGTAGGGAACATGGTGGCTGAAGGCCATCTTCACCGTCATGATGGATGAAAGGGTCCATCAAGAGCCAAAGTGTTTCCGGTGTTGGTTTTGTTCAGCCCACCACTCGTTCAGCATCAGCATGTGAATGTGGAAGTACCAACACCAACTTGGCAGAGAGAGCCTCCCAAATCTGCTCATACCGCTCACCTTGGAAAAATGTCCATAGGAAGCCTTCAGAATGACCCTGTGTTATACTGTGCACTTGGTCCATAAAACACTTGGACTTTAATGACTCTGAAGTATCTTCATATGCATTCAGTGGATTAAGTCAAATAAGTGATTTTGTTGATTTATATTTTATTCTATAATGAGGCCAACATTGGTCTCCTGCTTTTATTTTAGTTTAGATTATGTTCTCCATCCCTTGATGAGATATGAGATGATGTCCATGCTCACTAGCATGATACCATACAGCTAGCTGTATCACTAGCTCTAACGCTAGCTGTATCACTAGCTCTATCGCTAGCTGTATCGCTAGCTCTATCGCTAGCTGTATCGCTAGCTGTATCATGTTGGTGTCACATGATGTTCTTGAATGTTCCTCTCACAGCTCAGTGGTCAGCAGGTATCTGTAGTTTCCAGCTCCACCCAACAGCCTCCATCTCTTCATGTATGTTGTGATCATGCATTTCATCAGCTGAACCTCTGTGTCTTGTTCATTCTCAATGAGATGTGTTTGTTTTTTACAGTGCTACAGGGTAATGATGACTGGACAGTTACTTGCACATCTAGTAATGTCTGCTCTGTAAGAGGATCAACGGTTGACATCAGCTGTACCTTTAAATACCCTGAGAAACAACATGACCTCTCTACCACAGTCCTGGAAACACTGTGGTTTACTAAAGAAGACAGAAACCAGAAACCAGTTGATCTTCTAAGTGATGCAGACTATACAGGTCGTGTTGAATCCAGCTGTGGAGAGATCAGCTGTATCGGGTCCAGCTGTAATAGAAAGTGTACTCTGAGTATCACAGACCTGAGACAGAGTGACTCTGCTGTCTACAACTTTAGGTTCAAAACAAACCAACCAGGTGGGGAACATACTGCTAACCCTGGAGTGGCTTTATCTGTGACAGGTACGCTTTGATTTACAATGTCTATTCAACTGTGTGTGTGTGTGTGTGTGTGTGTGTCTGTGTGTGTGTGTGTGTGTGTGTGTGTGTGTGTGTGTGTGTGTGTGTGTGTGTGTGTGTGTGTATATGTGTGTATGTGTGTGTGTGTGTGTGTGTGTACGTTCAACCCGGTATCACGATTTTTCGTGCTCATAGTCACAAACATTAATCTATTGAATCGTGTCCTGGAGCAGGATTGACTTTTTTCATGCTAAACAGAACGACATTTACACCAAGCATTTTAAATGGGGGCTACTGATTGGCTGAGATTGTTGCGGCGGAGCATAGTTGGAACCTGATTGGCCGGCACGAAAAAGCGTCATACCGGGTTGTCCATTGTGTGCGCTTCATTATTTTGTCCACTTGCTGGTGTAACCTGCGTTGTGTTAGCTAGACTAGGAAGGACTGGGACACTCTCAGCATGCGGATGAAGAGGTTTATTATCTGCACAAAGGTCATCAAACAAATATAGGGCATGAGCAAAGGTTTGGTCCGCCTGCAGCAGACGTCGTCCTTTCTGCCTATTACAATACTAATATTCTGTTATAGTAATATTCTGTTCTAATATTACTACAAGTTTCTATAAAATACTACATTTTACAACTTTATTATGACGTGTGTAAATAAAGCAATGAAAATAAATTCAAAAAGGGTAAACACTCCACTCTTGTGGCGACAACCGGTACTGCATGTAAAATGCACAATGACGTGACGGCTCGTCGTTCTAGAGCTAGGATGCTAGCGACGTCACGAGTGGAAATGTAAAACATCCACGAGACATGAAGTGAACCGACACCACTGGCGTAACTATCGACGGTGCAACCGGTGCACCGGGACCCAGACGCCGGGGGGGGGGGGGGCATGAAGACGGTGCAACCGGTGCACCGGGGCCCAGACGCCGGGGGGGGGGGGGGGGGATATGCGATAGCCGATAGCCTCCGTCTTTTCGCATTTGTGATCAGAATGCCATATGCGCTCACAACAATATAAACATTACTAAATGACTTTACACAGTAAAGTATGGGGAGCTGCTGCTTCGCGTCGGCATACGCGGCTTCCGTACTAGCAAGGGGGCGTGGTTTTGTCTAAACTGGGTTGGAAAAAGGATACACGTCATAGATATACACTCACCGGCCACTTTATTAGGTACACCTTGCTAGTACCGGGTTGGATCCCCTTTTGCCTTCAGAACTGCCTTAATCCTTCGTGGCACAGATTCAACAAGGTACTGGAAACATTCCTCAGAGAGTTTGGTCCATATTGACATGATAGCATCACGCAGTTGCTGCAGATTTGTCGGCTGCACATCCATGATGCGAATCTCCCGTTCCACCACATCCCAAAGGTGCTCTATTGGATTGAGATCTGGTGACTGTGGAGGCCATTTGAGTACAGTGAACTCATTGTCATGTTCAAGAAACCAGTCTGAGATGATTCGCGCTTTATGACATGGCGTGTTATCCTGCTGGAAGTAGCCATCAGAAGATGGGTACACTGTGGTCATAAAGGGATGGACATGGTCAGCAACAATACTCAGGTAGTCTGTGGCTTTGACACGATGCTCAATTGGTACTAATAAGCCCAAAGTGTGCCAGGAAAATATCCCCCACACCATTACACCACCACCAGCAGCCTGAACCGTTGATACAAGGCAGGATGGATCCATGCTTTCATGTTGTTGACGCCAAATTCTGACCCTACCATCCGAATGTTGCAGCAGAAATCGAGACTCATCAGACCAGGCAACGTTTTTCCAATCTTCGATTGTCCAATTTTGGTGAGCCTGTGCGAATTGTAGCCTCAGTTTCCTGTTCTTAGCTGACAGGAGTGGCACCCGGTGTGGTCTTCTGCTGCTGTAGCCCATCCGCCTCAAGGTTTGACGTGTTGTGCGTTCAGAGATGCTCTTCTGCATACCTCTGTTGTAACGAGTGGTTATTTGAGTTACAGTTGCCTTTCTATCAGCTCGAACCAGTCTGGCCATTCTCCTCTGACCTCTAGCATCAACAAGGCATTTGCGCCCACAGAACTGCCGCTCACTGGATATTTTCTCTTTTTCGGACCATTCTCTGTAAACCCTAGAGATGGTTGTGCGTGAAAATCCCAGTAGATCAGCAGTCTCTGAAATACTCAGACCAGCCCGTCTGGCACCAACAACCATGCCACGTTCAAAGTCACTTAAATCACCTTTCTTCCCCATTCTGATGCTCGGTTTGAACTGCAGCAGATCGTCCTGACCATGTCTACATGCCTAAATGCATTGAGTTGCTGCCATGTGATTGGCTGATTAGAAATTTGCGTTAACGAGCAGTTGGACAGGTGTACCTAATAAAGTGGCCGGTGAGTGTATATAGAACACTGATGTGTTACGGCGGAGTCTAGAACGTCCTCACAGGTCGGCCATCTTACTCCAGGCAAGACGGTCGACCACAGGCATCTCACCACAGGCAAGATCTCAGTACAGGGGGGGATTTGAACATGCAGCCTTACTTATAGCCGATTTGTAATAGGAAATAGTGTAATCTACCTATTTTAGAACTTTATTCTATTTTTAATTTTTTTTTTTTTTTTTTTTTTTTAATCATGCAGTTATGCAGTGCACTTTGACATTTATAACAAACCAAACCGTTTGAAAATCGGATGAAATTTGAGCAAGTTATGGTTATTTAAAAGTACGTGTACCACTACAACACATGTTATGGTGACCGAGCTGCCTGGAGTAAGATGGCCGCCATGTGCGGACGTTCCACTCCGTTGGCCAGCAACGCGGACGAGGCGTCTCGTGCTCTATATCTATGATACACGCCACCGGGGCCCAGACGCCGGGGGGGGGGGGGGGGGGCGCCTCCCCCCTCAACAATCCCCCCCCCCCCCCCCAACAATCGCGCAGCACCACCGGGTTGGGGTGTGTGTGTGTGTGTGAGTGTGTCACATGTGTGTGTGTGCGTGCGTGTGCGTGTGAGTGAGTGAGTGAGTGTGTGTGTGTGTTTGTTTGTGTCTATTTAATCAGAATTATGTTGTATTACATTTGTGTCATTTGTTCTCTGACCCAGATCTCCAGGTGAAAGTGTCTCCTCGGGGCGACCGGAGTATATATCTGGAATGTGACAGTATGTGTGGTAACGCTCCCATCATCTGGTACAAGAATGGACAGTATTATGGACAAGTAAGGTCCTACTGGGAATACATTAACTCTGTTAACAGCTATTCATGTGCTGTTGAAGGATACGAACGTCTCCACTCTCCTTCAGTGTGTAAGTCAACTCTAAGCTTATCAACTGCAACACACGAAGAAGTCAATAACTTCCGGGTCACAAAAATCGAACAAATTAAATATTAAAATCAAGTTCGGCCCGTGGCCCCGTTTCTTCATTTCATATTTTTGATCTGAGCATTAAATCGAAAGTACGAAAAACAAACCGTAATTTGTTTTATCACGGTATCAGATTCATGAACGAACAACGAAATAACAAATCGTTTTTTCATTTTCCGATTTTGAATTCTCAATTGAATATGAAAAGAACGAATGATAAACGGATTATTTTCTACTGGAAAAGTTGAAGCAGCTTATAAAAAATAATTAACAATAATAAAAACTTGACACAGATTCACGTCTGACGCTTTCGTGTGGCCGTGAAGGGGAAACGTTTGCAATGCATTCTGGGAGTTGTAGTGCCGCACATGACGGGAGTTAAAGATGCGGGCCAAGGAAGTGAACACATGAATGCAGCGTGAAGTGAATGCATAGGGGAATAGGAGCGCGTGAATCATCGTCATTTAGAAATGAGATCACAGATGTATGAATCGAGATCTTGATTTTTAAAAAATGATTAATCGTACAGCAATACCCCACCAGTAGTATGTTCTTCCACTCCCACCATATTTCTGCTGTATAAACTACAGCTGTAATGGCGCTATTTCTCATATACTTCTCAGGTCTAAAAGGAAACAGCTGCAATAGAGTGTCCTACCCCACCAGAACCATGTGTGTCCTGCAAGGAACACCAGTGGACATCTCCTGCACACACAGTCATCCTCCAAATGCACAACTCTATTATAAATCCTGGTTTAAATGGAGAGCTAACCAAGAGCCCAGAGACCTCCAGTCAGACTCTGAATATGAAGGTCGTGCTGAGTACCCTGTAGAAGAGACGGGACGCTCCACTCTGAGAATCACTGACCTCAGAGTCACAGATTCAGCAGAGTACCGCTTCACATTTGAAACAAGTCAACGTGAATGGAAAAGTATTTTACATGGTACAACTCTGACCGTCACAGGTACTAGTACTATTTATTTTCATATTTTTAGTATGAATAATGTGATTGACTGTATGAATCTACAGCGGTTCAACTATTAATATCACAACCTCACTTCCTTATTCAGGCCTGAGGGTGGAGGTGACTCCTGTTGCCACGGTGACAGAGGGACAGAGAGTGACATTGACCTGTATCACCAGTTGTCCTCTGGCTGATAAGCCCTCCTACATCTGGTACCAGAACAACGGTTCTGTGACCGGGTCGGAGAACCCAGAGAACCAGCTGGTTCTGGACCCTGTCGGACCTCATCATGCCGGGAGCTACTCTTGCTCTGTCAGAAACTACCCACACCTCCGCTCTCCTGAGGAGACGCTCACCGTTCAATGTACCATGAGTATCCTACATCATACTTCATCTGTTTCTGATTGTTGTTGTTGTTTTTGAATACTATGTAGGGCTGCCCCCTAATAGTCGACCAACAGAGGCTTAGTCGAATACGTTTTCATTACTAAAAAGTAAAACATAAAAATAGCGCAAGCATCGCAACCGAATACATCCGTGGTCACAACAAGCCCTGATTTAACTCATCGCTGCATCTTGCATCGCTGCAGAGATATTGACCAAACGATGGCTCTATAGAGAGCAGTGCTGCAGCCCAACCGTCTCCTCGGTGGGTTTACACCTAGGCAGGTATAGGGCTACACCTGAGCAGGTATAGACCTACACCTGGGCAGGTATAGGGCTACACCTGGGCAGGTATAGGGCTACACCTGAGCAGGTATAGACCTACACCTGGGCAGGTATAGACCTACACCTGGGCAGGTATAGGCCTACACCTGGGCAGGTATAGGCCTACACCTGGGCAGGTATAGACCTACAGCTGGGCAGGTATAGACCTACACCTGGGCAGGTATAGACCTACACCTGGGCAGGTATAGGCCTACACCTGGGCAGGTATAGGCCTACACCTGGGCAGGTATAGGCCTACAGCTGGGCAGGTATAGACCTACACCTGGGCAGGTATAGGCCTACACCTGGGCAGGTATAGACCTACACCTGGGCAGGTATAGGCCTACACCTGGGCAGGTATAGGCCTACATCTGGGCAGGTATAGACCTACACCTGGGCAGGTATAGGCCTACACCTGGGCAGGTATAGGCCTACATCTGGGCAGGTATAGGCCTACACCTGGGCAGGTATAGGCCTACACCTGGGCAGGTATAAGCCTAGGTAGGTAGACACTGCTAGACACACGGGACTAATCCCGGTGATCGCGGCTTTAGTTCCCCGTGTCTGATCACTGTAATTCGGAGTATGAATATCTGTTGAATATCTAATATCTTTCTAACTTTAAAAAACACTTTTGTATTTTTTAAGACAAGACGATAGTCGCACATCCCTCGTAACGACGCCGTGAAGGTGAACCCTCCCGGACTCCGCTATTAACATGAACCACATACACACGGAAATGCCAACACACGTTTTCCATTTGCTTACTTTTAAATAAAGTTGTGTGCAGTTATACGGTGTATGAATACGATTATTAAAAGTGTTCATGTCTCCTTCCTGGTTGTTCCTCCAGAACCGATTGGTCCATGCCGTTAATAGGCGGCCCGCTTCGTGCGTGTGCTTGTAAAAATGATATTTTAAAGGCTGATTATTACGGTATTGTATTATCTGTAAAGTAGCGCAAGGTTAGGTTAAGAGTCGACTATGAACATCTTTAGTAGGGGGGCAGCCCTAATAATGTCATTGACTGTATGAATCTACAGCGGTTCAACTATTAATATCACAACCTCACTTCCTTATTCAGGCCTGAGGGTGGAGGTGACTCCTGTTGCCATGGTGACAGAGGGACAGAGAGTGACATTGACCTGTATCACCAGTTGTCCTCTGGCTGATAAGCCCTCCTACATCTGGTACCAGAACAACGGTCCTGTGTCGGAGAACCCAGAGAACCAGCTGGTTCTGGACCCTGTCGGTCCTCAGCATGCCGGGAGCTACTCTTGCTCCGTCAGAAACTACGCACACCTCCGCTCTCCTGAGGAGACGCTCACCGTTCAATGTACCATGAGTATCCTACATCATACTTCATCTGTTTCTGATTGGCTCAATCTGCCTAGCCTCGTGAGACCACCCTGATCTCCTGATCTCCAGCTCATGACTGGCTGGGCAGTAATTCATTTCCACATATGGGAACGGCCTTATGTTGTTCAAAAAACTCAACAACCAATCAGATGAAATAAGTAATAATAAGTAAAACTCTGCTCTAACACTGATTGGTTCATCCACTTATTGGGTTTAGAAAGTGGGTTTCATCAGGAGCGAAGCCAGACTGGTCTTCAGAGAAACTGACATGTGATCAGGATGTTCTCAGGAGGCTACAATCTGCCAGTGATGTCACTTGACAGCAGTAACCTTGTTGAGCCAGAGGTGGTGCTGTCACTGCAGTTAGATTCATGTTTTTGGTTACTCTGTAAAGATAAACTGGATTGAATATAAGGCTTGAAGGCTTGGGTGTACACTTAACTAAATGTTATTAATACACGTTTTAATAACTAATTAAATGTATCTGTCAACAGACGCTCCACAGACCCCCTCAGTGAGCGTGAGTCCCTCTGGTGAAGTAGTGGAGGGCAGTTCAGTGACTCTGAGCTGCAGCAGTGATGCTAACCCAGCAGCTAACTACACCTGGTTCAAGGAACATGAAGACTCAGTGGGAGAACCAGGACAGAACTACACCATCACTAACATCGCATCTGAGCTTGGAGGACATTATTACTGCCAAGCTCATAATGCAATTGGACGTCATAATTCCACCTCGTTGTTCATTAATGTGACAGGTAATTATTTAAAGAGCAACCAAACACAAATAAAACCATCTATGGTTAGACATAACGTTGGTGCTGTAGGAGCACAACCTTGTTGTATGTCCAAGTTTGATTTGAGTATCCATAACATTTATTCATCAATTAGAGATGTGTTTCAGTTACATTTAGTCTTATGAACATAAACAGATGTCTTCATCATAATACTACATTACTTCTGATGCTGACGTTTTGGTTCCCTTCCAATGGAAAGTTCACATGAATGAAGCGTTAAATCACTGTTTTCCAGACAAATCATCATCACTGACAACTGTAGCTGTAAGAACCGTTGTCTTACTGGTCACCATACTCCTCCTCATCTTCCTCCTCATCTTCTTCTGGATGAGGTGAGACTGTCTGTCTGTCTCTCTGTCTGTCTCCCTCTCCCCCTCTCTCTCTCTGCTTAATGTCTCTGTTGTCTCCACCAGAAGAAAGAGGGCTTCCAGAAAAGCCTGTGGCCAGCGAGGAAGGCCAGATACCGGGGAGGAGGTGAGAGACAACCCATCCTTTACTAAGACACACAGTGGACATTTCTAGTGTTTCTTTAGCTGTTTGTTACTCTAGCCTTGTCACAAGGAGACCGTTCTGCCAATATGCACATATAATGATACATTTATAATTTATATTATACATATAATAATAGGGCTGAGCTTTAAAGAGGAACCATCAACCTCAGCTATGTTCTCTTATTAAAGACTCTGAAAACCAGTCCAAAAATATAAAACATGTTTAAGTGTCTTATTGTGCATATACCAAAATGTGAGTATGAATAAATGTTAGAAAGAAGAAGTGATCAGGACAGTGTGGGAGTGGCATGCTTGATTGACATCTACCTAGCCACGCCTCTTTCAAATAATATTACTAACCCAAGTATTACATCAACACATCGTCAGAGAAGCATACAAATGTCCATATTTGCATTGCAATCATAAGTCATTAATAGCAACGACACGCTATGAATCATTACAATTGAATTGGTGATAGTGATCAACCTCCACCTGAAATGCGAGGCAAACGTTGGATGACTATAATTAGTCCAATTTGGAGAACACAAAACCCGGACCAATAGTCACATTTTTCTAGATTTCTCTTTTGTGAGATCAAGAGTGAGATCTAGGGTGACGTCTAGAGGACAAACTGGGAGCTGGAGAGACTTCTGCCAGTGAGCAGAATGAGAAGATGGAGTAATGGAAGTAATGACGTCTAATCCAAGCCAATTAATATGCTGTTGATTTGTTAACATTTAAGAACCAGCTCAACTGTTGGAGGGAACCTAGCAGTGATTAGAAAGAGGAATATGTTAAAGGAAGGAGACTCTTGAAGTGAAGCCTACAGCAGCCTGCATGGTGGGACCACGAGTCACCACCAGGGGTCTCTACATGAACCAGAAACACATGACCTTCAGGACCGCCTTTTAACACAGTAAAGTGTTTCTAAATGTCCTCTTCTGTCCTCTCTCCCCTTCAGCCACTTCCTGATCCTGAGTATGACGACGTCTTACATCTGACCAATCGCTCGAGTCCTGCAGCACAGAGAGAACCAATAGAAGAACAGGATGACATTTACACAGATTTGAGAAAGTAAGAGGCTTACTCAGGGACAGCGTTGGGTAAAATCTGCTTTCCCGGGTGACTGAAGTTCATAACATCTCCGTTTTCTTTTCAGGGATGCTGACCAGACCTCAGAGTTGTACAGCACCCTAAACCCTGAAACAACTTAATTTAGATGACAAGTGATGTAGTGGGTTACATGGTAGTGCTATGGATTCATCCTGGCCCAAATCTCCACTTAAAGGACAATACCGGTCTCAAACCATCGTAACCGTCTCTCCTTGCTTCACTAAAACATTTGTTACCAATATAATTCGTCAAAATGACTTCACTGCACCAATTCTGCCAAAGAGCAATTAGCGTTCGCAAACATCAATGTATGTCGCTCAGTGGACAACATAACAGTGAATCGTCAGACATTTGACCAAATGTCACCAAAGTGCTGTATTGGTGTTGTTAACATTAGTGGAAGGCGTGTTCACGTGAAATGCTCTCAGACAGAATCGGCAGAACGAAGTGATTTTGACAAATTGTATTGAAATCGGATGTTTTAGTGAAGCCAGGAGAGACGGTTACAGTGGTGTGATCACCCTGACCTTTATTATTCTTTAAATGCCCATGCCTGACCGAAGATTTAAAAATGTACAATAGCATGCTACTGCATTACCTGTCATTGGCCTTTTGGGTTACCGGGTAACGACAATCAAACATCCTGGCTACACACCCCCAAATCTGATTGTAGTGAGTGGGAGTGGCTTGTGCAGGACAGCGACAGCCTGAACAGCTATATAGCCCACCCCTAAATGTTAAGCAGAACAATAGACGAGTCCCTCTATGGGTTAAACACGTGCTAATGCATGCATAACCTCTGATTGGCTGATCAGGTTGGTTGGTTACCCGGTCACCTGCCGATGTGACACACCTGTCCTCCTCCTTACTGAAGCTGAATGGAAGGGCCCCTGAATGATAAAAGCTGAAACCATTTTTGAATAGTGGATGAGGGGGTTTGGTAGCCTGGCTCCGCCCGCCTCCTTACTTCCGCTCAATTTTCATTTCACTTCAGCACTAAGGTCTGGCGGTGCTGTATGTTAGAACGATTTCTTTTCCCTCAAATGTGCCTTCCAATCAGCGAACAGGAGGCGCGGCCTGAGAACAGTGACGTAGCGGTCGTGCGCGAATTTCAGTTATTGAGCGGAAGTACGGAGGCGGGCGGAGGGCGATATTGTTTTTCCCACTATGGCCACGCCAAGCACCGCCCCACCCTGCTCCTGATTGGTTGAGCTGTGCTCTCGACTCTAAGATTGTTTACTGCGCCTGCTAACCCTAACCCTAACCCTAACTATATCTTCAACACTTGTAAACTGAGCGGTCGTTGAGATTAAACAATCTTCTAGCTTGCTGGGCGCAGTAGAACCAATCAGGATAGAGTCGAGAGCACAGCTCAACCAATCAGGAGCAGGGTGGGGCGGTGCTTGGCGTGGCCATAGTGGGATTCGTAATATCGCGGGCGGAGGCTAATGCTAATGCTCACTGCATCTGCCGTTTGTATACTGCGCGCAACGTGGTTTCTGGCACATGAAATACGTCACGACCAAACGTTAGCGATTGGTTAAGGCAGATCCAGAGTGGCACTGGGCAGAGCCAATAGGTTTTAAACTTCAACAGCACCCGCCTTCAAGTGAGACATCGTTTGTCTCTACAGCACTGCTAGACCTTTAGTATGAATGAAGTGAGTAAGGTCTAGTTAGGACTAGGCTAGGGGTTTGGTTCTCCTTTCAAGGCTTGTGGCTTCCCCTCATTCTGGCTCTCTGCTGCTGTCCAGGGCTGCGTTCCAATAGTCCGTCTCCCGCGCTTCACCTCGCTCTTCCTGCTTAATCTGTAGATGTTTTCCTCGATCTGCATTGTACCCGCTGCTCCAATTGCAGAATGTGCACCGTCTTGGGCACCGAGGATACATCAGTGTATCCTAACATTGGTTTGTGTTGATCTGCTTTTACACACAAACCTTCATTCATTTAACCTTTATTTAGTTATTTGTTGAGTTATCTTTTGATTTATGATGTCAATAAAATGTGATGAACTACTACTTTTACTGTGTGGTGGTTTCCCTCTATGGTTGCTATTGTCTGAGAAAGTCGTAACTCTTAAATTACACAAAGAATGTGATCTCACCAAGTTATATGTTGAGGTTTGAGTTTTCAAAAAGCTTAGCCAGTATTTAGATGCCAAGTGTCCTCTAATGTCGGCCTGTGAAGCTCATTGGTGGAGCCCAACCATAGACTGTATAACATAGAGCCAATGAGAGCTCTTAGCCTACTGGTGGAGCCCAACCATAGACTGTATAACATAGAGCCAATGAGAGCTCTTAGCCTATTGGTGGAGCCCAACCATAGACTGTATAACATAGAGCCAATGAGAGCTCTTAGCCTATTGGTGGAGCCCAACCATAGACTGTATAACATAGAGCCAATGAGAGCTCTTAGCCTATTGGTGGAGCCCAACCATAGACTGTCATCCCCCTTTATAGTGATCTCCAGCTTCTCCTTAGTGTCTGACCAGAGGCAGGCTGACTGGGTTTTCGTTTATTTTGTCGCCTCGGTGAATGCAAGATAAAAACCTATCCTTTCTGTTTCATTGAGGGATAAGTTTAACAACTTTTAAAAGTTTTTATTAATTAATTTACTTTTTTTATTATTATGTTTTTTGCATTTTCTGACATCAATTATCATGGGTGGTGTATGATAAACAGTGTTTCCCCTACTATGTATTCAGCAGTGGCGCAGCGCCACTGCTGGAAAATCAGCGCCACTGCAAAAATCTTCACATGATCGGTATTTAGCACTACAACGTCATCTTGAAATTGCCAAGCGTTAAAGGGGAAATGAACCCAAATACAACACTATGCTCCAACACTATATTTCATCACATGAATAAAGTTGATTGTGCTGCCATCAAATGTACTAACTCCATATAAAAAAGAAAAGAATTTAACGGCTACAGTAACGGTGATTTGACGCGTCATCAAATCACCGGAAGCAAAATGCAGGACTACAAGTTATGAACGTTCTGAATGTGAATCTTCAGGAGAGCAGCCCTCTCGGACACACACACACACAGGGGTTGAAATAAGGCTGTTTTACTCGCCAAATGCGAGTAATGTTTGTATTTGTCGAGTAATTTATGAAGACCACTCGCCACTCTGGCGAGTAATCTAAGAATTCGCCGCGATTGCCGCGGACCCGCCAGCAACGGACCCGCTAGCCGCGGACCCGACCGCGCAGCTCCCACCGCCGTCTACAATCGCTGTTAACAGCATGTTACAGCGGTAACAGCATGTGTGTGTCCGAGAGGGCTGCTCTATTCGGACACATTACTATGAAGCCCCGGTGACGGTGTGGGAGTGCGGATGATAATAAAACAGCGGTAACAGGGATTGTAGACGGCGGTGGGTGCTGCGCGGTCGGGTCCGCGGCTAGTGGGTCCGTTGCTGGCGGGGTCCGCGGCAATCGCGGCGAATTCTTAGATTACTCGCCAGAGTGGCGAGTGGTCTTCATAAATTACTCGACAAATACAAACATTACTCGCATTTGGCGAGTAAAACAGCCTTATTTCAACCCCTGTGTGTGTGTGTGTCCGAGAGGGCTGCTCTCCTGAAGATTCACATTCAGAACGTTCATAACTTGTAGTCCTGCATTTTTCTTCCGGTGATTTGATGACGCGTCAAATCACCGTTACTGTAGCCGTTAAATTCTTTTCTTTTTTATATGGAGTTAGTACATTTGATGGCAGCACAATCAACTTTATTCATGTGATGAAATATAGTGTTGGAGCATAGTGTTGTTTTTGGGTTCATTTCCCCTTTAAGACAACATTTTCAATATTTTTTGCCCCAATCAATTTCTACCAATAATGTAAATAAAAGCTTAAAATTAACACAAAAGAAAAACATGAGTAATCCTGTCTAAAATTATAAAATCAAGATTTCTATTTCTGACCAGTTCAAGGTACGTGCTCCAATATTAAATCTGTTGATGGTATATCATATTTGTCTCAAAATGTCCATTTCTATCCACAAAACTTGCCAGAAGTTATGGTTTAAGGCAGTGCTTCTCAAAGTGTGGGGCGCGCCCCACTGGTGGGGAACGGAGACATGACAGGTGGGGCGCGACAAACGGGAGGAAATTTTCAATTTCACGCCTATCTTACTGTAAATGCTATTGACAATAAAGATAATTCACTCTAAACAAAACACACACACACACACACACACACACAAAGAAACAAATAATAATAATAGCTACAATTATTAAAAAGCATTAGGAGACCGGAGAAAAATGTAACCTGGAACTAAAGTGCAAAAACAATGATTGACGTCGGAATGTTAATTGCAGCGGGCCAATATTTGCAGCGGGACCGTTAATAATACATCCATGAGTGGGACAACAAAGTAGGCTAGCCGGTAACTGTGAGAAACATGGATAAATTTGTGACACGGACCACAAAAGAGCCAGCGCCACCATCACACACACAAGACCAGACAGAGGGGCCAAGTCAACCAAAAATCCAACCAAAAAGAAAATATGACGAAAGCTATATTGGTCTCGGATTTACGGTTTCAGTGGTCGGTGCAGAGGAGAGACCAATGTGTGTTCTGTGTCTGAAGCCGTTAGCAGCGGACAGCATGAGACCAAACAAATTACGGAGGCACCTGGAGACAACACACCCCAGTCACGCTACCAAGCCACTGGATTTCTTTAAAAGAAAATTGGCAGAATATCGACAGCAGGAGCAACGCATGGTAAAGGCTGCGTCAGTTAACTGTCAAGCACAAATTGCCTCATACAAAGTTGCATACAGAATCGCGCAATGCAAAAAGCCACATACAATTGCTGAGCAGCTGATTTTGCCCGCTGCTCTTGACATGGTAACAGCTATGATGGATGAGAAAAGCGCAGCCAAATTGAAAACTATCCCTCTTTCAAATGACACAATTGCGAGGCGCATATGTGACATTTCAAATGATCTTGAAGATCAACTCATTCAAAAAATAAAAGAAACACGTTTTGCATTGCAAGTGGATGAGGCTACCGACAGCAATAAAGACAGCTTGTTTATTTCATATGTCCGCTTTGTGAACAGCGAGTCAATGTGTGAGGATTTACTGTTTTGCAAATACATAAAAAAGAGAGCCACGGCTGATGAACTATTTAAGATCATGGACAGTTACTTAAAAGAACACGATCTTAAATGGGAAAATTGTGTGGGCTTTTGCTCTGATGGCGCACAGACCATGGCAGGGAAAAGAAACGGGCTGCAGGCACTTATCAAGAAGGTTGCTCCAGATGCGCACTGGACGCACTGTGTCATTCATAGGGAAGCGCTCGCGTCAAGACAGCTCAGCCCCGAACTAAACGAAGTTTTAACAGAGGTTGTGGGCATTGTAAATTTCATCAAAACTCGACCCCTGAAAGCGCGACTGCTCTCTGCACTTTGTGAGGAGATGGGAGCTGATCACACATCTGTGCTGTTTCACAGCGAAGCAAGGTGGCTCTCCAGGGGCAAAGTGTTGTCGCGCGTCTTTGAGCTGAGGGTGGAGATTCGGCTTTTTTTTGGAGGAGGAGCGCATGTACGAGGCTGCAAGCAAATTCAGCGATGAACAATTTCTGTTGAAGCTGGCCTATCTCAGCGATGTGTTTGGCAAGTTGAATGAATTAAATCTTCAGCTTCAAGGCAAAGACAAGCACCTACCTCACCTGGCAAACAAGATCACTGCATTCTCCCGAAAACTCGAGGCATGGGGCAGACGCCTCGATCAACAAAATGTAGATGTCTTTGAGAACCTGAGTGAAGTTGCTGAAACCATTCATACTGGAGCCACCACAGTGATCCCGTGTATAAAGCAGCACATCTCTTCTCTGAGAGAAATGTTTCAGAAATACTTCCCGAACAACAGTGCTCAGCATGCCTGGGTTATGGATCCATTCAGTGCAGCAGGTAGATTTTATTGATCATAATCATATATTTTATTTATGTTGTATACTGAAATATATTTTTATTCAACAGATTTTTTCATGTTTATTATGCAATGACAAATAAAGTAATCCTATTTTTATTATATCTGCAGTGCCTGCTGATTTGAGCCAGGCTGAAGAGGACCAATTCATTGACATGACCTCTGACTCCACCCTGAGGCTGAGGTTTACAGCTCACACTCTTAGTGAGTTCTGGATTGGAGTGGAGAGGGAATATCCCCTCATCGGGCAGAGAGCTTTGTACATCCTTCTTCCCTTTGCCACATCATATCTCTGTGAGATAGGCTTTTCAGCTGTTGCTTCTCTGAAAACGAAGTACAGATCTCAGCTCAACATTGAGCATGACTTGAGAGTGGCAGTTTCCAGCCTGCAACCCCGTTTTGAAAGGATGTGCAGTGCAAAACAGGCACACTGCAGCCACTAATGCAGGGAAAGTTCACTTGAGTTGTGCCAGAGCACCTTGTTTATGTTTTTGTTTTTTGCACAGATTGCAAATTAAGTTATGATGGCACAACTGCACTTTTATTTTCTCTTTTTGAACTTTGTGCAGTGTAAAACAGGCACACTGCAGCCACTAATGCAGGGAAAGTTCTCTTGTTTTTTGCACAGATTGCAAATGAAGTTATGATGGCACAACTGCATTTTATTTTCTCTTTTTGAACGTGTTATTTGTTGTTTTTGATTTTGATTCAGTATCAAATATGACTGATATACTTGGTGCTAGTAATTTCAATAAATTTGAAATAATTTGAAGTAATTTGTCAAGATCTTTGTTGGGGCAACGCGGGGAAGCGGGGCTTGAAAATCCCCACTTGTTCAAAGTGGGGAATGACGAAAAAAGTTTGAGAACCACTGGTTTAAGGGGTTATTAAAAAAAAAAATCTTCCGGAGGTGAATGCCCCCAGACCCCTGCGCGCCGCCGCGTGCGGCTTGCCTCCGTTAAGTAACAGCACCACTGCTGGAAAAATTTCTAGGGGAAACACTGGATAAAACATCTGGTCTACATCGCCAACCAACCGCTGGCTTACTACCACTGTTATGCAGACTGACACACAGAGATTGTCACTCTGCAAGGGGGGAGATGAAGAGAAACATTGGAAAACATTGGTTCTCTCCATATCTACAAGCCACCATAGAAAACTACATAGCCGATTCCAGACGACACCCCCATCCCAGAAGACTCCACCAGACTCCCGTTTTTTTTTTTCTTTTTAAATGGGAAAACCTCAAGGCCAAATATAAGGTTGTTAACTCTCACCACACACACACACACACACACACACACACACACACACACACTAAGGATGTGAACAGTTGTTTTTCCGTTATATAGTTGGTCCTATTTACAATTTCTACATAGCACAACAGCACTGCTGTTGAAAGTAAATCATGGACTGTAATGAATGTAACAGGATTGATATCACAAATGTTTGGTCTAAACCAGAGTGTTTTCCTGTTCCTCCTCAGGAACTGAAATGCCCCAGAACGGGGGTTAGCACGGAGGGGGGTGAGACCACTGCCACATCTTGGAAGTGGTACACCTTAATGGATGAGGCAATTGGGGACCGGCCGTCAGTGACCCCGCCGGTCCTCATTGCCCCCCCCCCCCCCCCCCCCGTGCTTATCCCAGAGCGGTCCATGACATCCACCCCAAAAAGGCGGCGTGGGGATGTCATGGATCTGCTTAAAGACCAACAAAGGTTTGAGGAAATGGTGTTGGAGAGAGAGGAGTGAAAGCAGAGCGAAGCGGTGGAGAGAGAGGAGAGAAGGCAGCAAGGGCGAGAGAGGCGATGGAGAGAGAGGATCGGAGGTATTGGGAGGCGGTGGAAAGAGAGGAAAGGCTGTTCAAGGAGCTGAGGGAGAGAGAGGAAAGAAGAGAGCGAGAGCTGGAAAGGAGGGATGATAGCCTGCTGGAAAAATGATTTAATAATAAATGAATTAAATTCTAAAGGTAATGATTGTCTTCTTTTTAGATATAATTTTATTGTTCTAGGGTTAAAGGTACATTTTAAACTTAACATCTAAGATACAGTATAGATAATTATAAAAAAGAGGAACTGATTTCAGTGTTTCCCCTAGATAGAACATTTTGAAGAATAACCCTTTATATGGTTACTTCTGGTGAGAATTTTTAGGGAAAAATGTACAGATTGAGCTCCAAATATGACATTACAACCAACAAAGTCAAGGTATCTGCTGATTTTTTTAATATTATTATTTTTATTTTTTGCTGTTGGATATAGGGGCACACAGGATTCGATTTGAACAGGTACGATAACAAATAACTTAACAACTAAATATATACATTGACTAAGCATAGTAACTAAGCATAGTCATGCTCTGGGGCGAAACAGAGCCTTGCCATCCTCTGTCTTGCCTCCGCTCCACAGACAGCATCCTGTGGTGCTGGTTGTGGCTGGTTGTCCTCAGCAGGTTCCTCCTCCCCGTCCTCCGGCTCCAGCAGGTCACCGTTGCTGAGACACCTCCAGGGCCTTGAGGAAAATCGACCTCCACCTGGTCTTCAGGATGCTGAACGCCCTCTCCACAACACATCTCCCCCTCGATAGATGGCTGTTAAAGCACACCTGTAGCTGGTTGTGAGGCATCCTGAAGGGCGTCATCAGGCTTATCGGCTGCTCCAGGCACGTGTAGCCGCCATCCCAGATGATGCAGTAGCCTGGTGGAGGGTACATCTGGTGATAATAAATCGGGCTGTGCTTCAGCACTCTGGAATCAAGTGCTGACACAGGGAACCCGATGAACACATCCAGGAATCTTGCCGTGTTGTCGACCACAGCCTGAAATTGAACGGAATACAATAGCTTCCTATTTAAATAGCAGGCTGCGTCTTCCTTGGGCGGCTTCACCCTCATGTGGCAGCCGTCAATGCTGCCAACCACCCTGGAGAAGGCTGCTGACCCAGCCAAACGGGAGAAGCCAGCTCCCAGGCGACCCAAATCCCCCTCAGCTGGCAGCCTGATGACCTGAGGCAGGAGGGCGACCACTTTCCTGCTGGTCCTGTGTACAATCATGTGCACGGTGGACCTGGGCATGGCAAAGGCTCTGCACACCACCCGGTATGATGTGCCACTTGCCAGCCAAAACAAAAAAACGAGGGCCTCGATGACCGGTCCCCAGCCGTGGTCATGGGCAGTGGCAAGGTAGGCCATCAGGGACTGGAAAGTCCCCCTGGACAGGCGGAAGTCCACCCTCAGGTCACTCCCACCGTCAAAGTACAGTGCCAGTACTGGCACTGTATCATTGACCATGCAGTACTGACCAAGGTTTGGATGCTGAAGAAAGAACAGAAATAAAGAAAAACATTACCTATTTGTTACTAACAGTCTTTCCCCTCCTCTCCTCTCTTGCAGGTCCTGGTTTTATTATGTTGTGGCCTTAGTTCCTTTATTTGTTACATTTTGTTTAACTGCACTATTCAACACTTACACACACCATTTCCACTCACATGCCCACTCTACACCACTGATTCTACTGACCTCCACACCTCATGTGCTTTTCTTATCTTATTAGTTGGTTGACTTTTGTTACAATAAATTATCATTATTTTAACACTAAACCCTCTGTGTCTCCATATTGTGGCCAAGAGCCAGGCCATAACATATTTAAATTAAATCAATATTAATATTTATCCATAGCTACATAAGAGAAATCAAACAATTTATTCTGTCTGTAACTATCCTCTGCTTTCACTGTTATATTGTCATTGTATGAATATTGTTTTGAAAATACAATTACATTTATAAGACATTATTCTTCAAGAAGTAATTTGTGTTAACAGTAGTATGTGGACCTTGTACTGATTGGTATGAATACTGAAATAGGCATACATCGCCTATCTTGACAGGTTTGGGAAGTGTTTTATTAGATTGGATAGCATGAAATTGAAGTGGTCACCCAATACACTTGGTGGGAATCGGTGTACATGTAAAATAATACTGAATATGTAAATTAATATATGTTAATATATTTCATAGGTAAATAAACTTACCGGTAGGCCGTGTTCCACCAGGAGGAGAAGTAATCGTCGCCGTCTCAAGAGCCGTCAGACATTCATTTTTTTCCAGTATAGAGTATTAAAAAAAAAAAAAGCACAAAAAATACCACCGAAGAAGAAGAACCGTCAAATTGCAAACTCATTTCCGGTAGGTGCGCGAAGGCTGTTTTGACCATAGACATATATACGTAGACGCCTCAGGACGTGCTGGAACGTAACCCAGTGTCGCCGCCATATTGGTTGGGTCTCCTCACTCTAGTCTGCATAGGAGTCAACGGGAGAGCTATGCAGTATTTAGTGCAGCTTACGGCGCAGTATTGACACCAGATCACGTTTACCTTTCACAAGTAACATTGAACAATAATTCTTCTTTTTTATTTATTTTTTATTAATTCGTCCTGTATCATAACTAACTCTCTGCCGTTTGTAACAAACCAAACTGTGTGAAAATCCGGTATAAATTGGGGGAGTTCTGCTTATTATTGTAGTTGGGGATACACTTCCTCAGTAGAAATAAATGCACTGGGGACCCATCCAAGATGGCGGCCGCACACTGGGGACCCATCCAAGATGGCGGCCGCGCTGATACGTCAGCTCCAACAGGCAGCGTCAGTCTATGAGGCGTCTCTACGTATATTATGTCTATGGTTTTGACAGTGCACTGTAGAAATGAGAGCACTGCGCCTATAAGTAAGTGTACTGTAGGGATAATGAAGTGCACTCAATGTAAGTGCACTTACGTAAGTGCGCGATTTCAGACACAGCATATGTCTTTGTAGATATGTCTATGTATATATGTCTATGTATATATGTCTATGTATATATGTCTATGTATGTCTATGTATATACGTCTATGTATATATGACTATGTATATATGTCTATGTATTTATGTCTATGTATATATGTCTATGTATTTATGTCTATGTATTTATGTCTATGTATATATGTCTATGTATTTATGTCTATGTATATATGTCTATGTATTTATGTCTATGTATATATGTCTATGTATTTATGTCTATGTATTTATGTCTATGTATATATGTCTATATATATGTCGATGTATATATGTCTATGTATTTATGTCTATGTATTTATGTCTATGTATATATGTCTATGTATTTATGTCTATATGTCTATGTATTTATGTCTATGTATATATGTCTATGTATATATGTCTATGTATTTATGTCTATGTATTTATGTCTATGGTTACCACGTTGCAGGCCTGGTTCGTTGCTTGGTTACGTTGTGACCAAAAACTGACCGGCCGCTTCACTCGCGTGAGCAAACTAACCTTTTTGTGGAAGAGTACTCTGTGTGTGTGTGTGTGTGTGTGTGTGTGTGTGTGTGTGTGTGTGTGTGTGTGTGTGTGTGTGTGTGTGTGTGTGTGTGTGTGTAATCACGGCCCTCCTGTCGACTGGTTCGCGCGGCGTCGCTCCTCCGCATCCGTCTTGTCCAGACGAACGGTAAGACGATCCTCCTCCGGCTCGGCTCTCCAGTCCGCAAAGTCCGGTGCTATCAGCTAAGATGGCGCAGGCGAATGTCCTCACGCGGCCACTCACACAGTTGAACTCGACCAACTCGACCAAACGTGTAAACACGGTCACTGGCGTCTTATCTATCCGATAACTTAAGCAGTGCAACTCCAGCCCTGTATTCTAGACGTAGAGAATTAACGTTATTAAAGCAGAATAACAACAGCGAGCTTGGACGAGCCGTCCGCACTCTTCATCACCTCCTCTCTTCTCTCCCGCTCACTTTTCCCGCTCCCGTCACCCAGTCTCCGGTTCAAAGGTCACGTTCAGACATTAACCAATAAACTTACAGAAAGTATATACCCAAATGAAAATAAAATACAGGCCATAGGAAAATAAAATACATTTAGGCATAATGCATTTAGAACATTTTAAACACGTTTTAACATGTAGAAATAAAAAGGAAATTATAGCACAGGGCTACAAGTTTAACAACTTTCAAAAGTTTTTATTAATTAATTTACTTTTTTTTAATTATGTTTTTTGCATTTTCTGACATCAATTATGTCAGGACACTTCTTGGTACACTTTCTGCCGTGCTGTCTTCCAAAACTAATAATGTGGCATAGGAGAGTGTAACCGGTGGCGTTACGCTGGTGCGGAGCGTTGGAAGGAGACACCGCTACACAGGACTTGGTCTCACGCCGATCCTCTTTATTCTCTGCTTGAATAGCGACACCATATCAGACCTCCAGGTTGGATCAATTTCTCTGCTTTTATTAAATACATACATATAGACATTTTACACAGAACATGTGATCGTATAGTGGTTCATTTATATAACAACATTTGAATCTCACATTTATGAAAGCCCACCTGTTTGAATAGCGACACCATATCAGACCTGTGCAACAAAAAGTAACAGTTATAATATAAAATAAAAACCAAACATAACCGAGAGCAAGCTAGCAAGCTCACAGATAGCTAATTAGCTTTAGCTCAACATGTGGTCGGGAGTACTATTTAAATATAGTTATCATTCCTGCACAAAAATGTCTGTTACTTCCTCATTATGTACAAGTAATATTTACATTCAAAATACGTAACTCTAGTCGGTACAGAACAAGCCAAAACCATTAAACATATTAATATTGTTGGCCACATCGCGCACACATACTCACCTCCAGCTTAGATCAATTTCTCTGCTGAGGCGTACGGTGCGTGAAAATGGACAATTGGTGCAGTTGCGCCATTCAATCACCAGGTGGCAGTAAAACGACACATCGTCGTGATGAACATTTATTTTTAAGTAATTCAAACTAAGCGTATTTCCAACCCTGTTACACGAGTGTCCCTCTACCCACACAGTAGCCTATCAGAGGTCCCTCTCCCCACACAGTAGACTATCAGAGGTCCCTCTCCCCACACAGTAGACTATCAGAGGTCCCTCTTCCCACACAGTAGCCTATCAGAGGTCCCTCTCCCCCACACAGTAGCCTATCAGAGGTCCCTCTCCCCCACACAGTAGCCTATCAGAGGTCCCTCTCCCCCACACAGTAGCCTATCAGAGGTCCCTCTATCCACACAGTAGACTATCAGAGGTCCCTCTACCCACACAGTAGACTATCAGAGGTCCCTCTCCCCCACACAGTAGCCTATCAGAGGTCTCTCTACACACAGTAGCCTATCAAAGGTCCCTCTACCCCCACAGTAGCCTATCAGAGGTCCCTCTCCCCACACAGTAGCCTATCAGAGGTCCCTCTCCCCCACACAGTAGCCTATCAGAGGTTCCTCTACCCACACAGTGGCCTATCAGAAAAGTATTTTGATCTAAAATCAAGCGCTATAAAAGAGTATAAATGCCCAACTGGTGGTGCTGAGGCTGACTGAGTCCTCTAGAGATGCGCATCACCAGCGTCATTGGTGAGTGCATTTCTGTTTACGTAATTGAATTCATTGTCGGATGGTGATTTCAGTCTATGGAAATGTTGGATTAGAAGTCCCCCTTTATATTGGTTCAAAGGACTGCAGCCAGGCATTAAACAGCTTAGCGAGGGCTGGGAAACTCCTGCTATATCTCCTCACTCTCTCTGAGACGAGCAAAAACCGAGGCAAACACCTGAGGGTGGAGAGGATTTAGATACTGCCAATAAGTTGCTGCATTGTCTGAAAACACGCTCCCTTCTTGTTAATGCAGCCTGCAGCCCACTACATCCTCTAATAACACTAGACCAGTCCCCACCACATCCTCTAACAACACTAGACCAGTCCCCACCACATCCTCTAACAACACTAGACCAGTCCCCACCACATCCTCTAACAACACTAGACCAGTCCCCACCACATCCTCTAATAACACTAGACCAGTCCCCACCACATCCTCTAACAACACTAGACCAGTCCCCACCACATCCTCTAACAACACTAGACCAGTCCCCACCACATCCTCTAACAACACTAGACCAGTCCCCACCACATCCTCTAACAACACTAGACCAGTCCCCACCACATCCTCTAACAACACTAGACCAGTCCCCACCACATCCTCTAACAACACTAGACCAGTCCCCACCACATCCTCTAACAACACTAGACCAGCCATTTGACGCACGCACCTCCTAGAGCTTCCCTCATTTTATATTATTTCATGACATGTATTCAGTTGGTAATATGCAGCATAGTCGAATTACCTCATATGGGATCTTGATATAATTATTGTATTGGCCTACTTTAGGCGTAGGATGACATCGATTGTGTCGGTAAAAATCACGTTACTTTCCGGGGGGAAATTGTATTTGTATAAGTTGGTCAAAAGCATTAACTCATGTTTCATGTTTGCAATTTCTTTCTGGTGATTTTCCTTTTCACTCTACCGCTTGCTGTGCGTACACATGGTCAGACCCTGTCCGTACATTTTCTCCTAAAGTACGCACAATTACAAGCCAAGAACAAATTGATGAATCCCACTGCGTACACATGGTTAACGCACAGTTCTTCGTACGCAACTTTGATAAATGAGGGCCCTGGTCTACATCGCCAACCAACCACTGGCCTACTACCACTGTTATGCAGACTGACACACAGAGATTGTCACTCTGCAAGGGGGGAGATGAAGAGAAACATTGGAAAACATTGGTTCTCTCCATATCTACAAGCCACCATAGAAAACGACATAGCCGATTCCAGATGACACCCCCATTCCAGAACGACAAAACCTGAACGTGGGAGACTGGGTGTACATCAAGGCACACAAAAGGAAGCGGGACGAGCCGCGTCGAACCGGCCCTTTCCAAATAACGTTGCTCACCCCACAGCCCTGAAAGTCTGTGGGAAGAGGTGTGGTTCCAGCTAACCCACTGTACTCCAGCACCTGCACCAGCCACAACCCAAAAGGAGATCCAGAGCGACCTGGCCACCCTGGCCCAACCTCATGAACCAGAGCCACTAACCCGTCCACTACCCACAGCTAAGAACCACATTGAAGCGAAACCGAGCCATCCGGATCCACCATCACCGTACATACGCCGCGCTTGAAAAACACGTCACCGATAAAAATGCTCCACGATTCGTGATTTGTGGAAACGGTGATTTATGAACCCGGGCTGCAGGCTCAGGGACATGCGTCTTCGAGTTGAGTGACGAAGCGGTCTACCCTTCAGATACTGAGCAGGTCTCATCAGCCCCAGGGGATACCTCACAAACCACGTGGTGGGCGGACTTGGCATATACCCCACTCTTGACCCTCCGGTCTCTCTTTCTCTATTCTAGTTACACTTACTTATGTTTAATTAGTTGACGTTAGTTAACGTTTGTAGATCATTGTATCTCATAAGTACATGTGCTGCAGAAGTGTAATGGTCTGTCCAGCTGGTGGGGAGCTGGGAAAGGGCCCCAGGGGAGGAGCCTGATCTTTAGGACCAAATAGTAAACCATGCATAGGTGGATGTGATTGGTTAGTGCATGGAGGAGGAAACCACTAAGGGAGCAAATATAACATGAAGTCTGGGCCAAGAATATCAGTTCTTTGCAAACCAACTGGGCCTTTGGTGTTACTTGTTTACAAGTAATAATAAAGTCTTGAAACTTCGTCTTTCTTGATGTCTCTTATTTTGTTAAAGTGTGGTTTATCCACGACACTATCTGTTGCCAACAGCAGTTTGGCCCCACGGCCGGTACGCATAAAGATGTGGACATATAGCTATTCCTTGAAGGGCCTGTCTGCCGAGACGGGAAGAGGAGGTGTCACTCACATGTTTTAGAAAGTATATCTACTCTGTAGATGAGGGGGACACAGCCTCTCTGATGGAATCAGAGTCTGAAATAAGTTATGATAAATGTGTTCATGTCCTGTATACTTAAAAGCTATGTTTGATTAAAAATACAACTTGTTTTTGTCTACTTACCAGATAATGCCTCTTCTACTGCGCTTGCCCTCACATCTAGTAGGCATGTCTTCATCCACACCTTGGATGGTGCTACAGATAACAGCTGATTCATTCGCTGAAGAGGATGTTGCATGAAATGTTATCAAGTATGCCAAATACACTGACTTTTATATTTCTGAAAACGTTGGCTGCCTTCTGCATCATGCCAAGTCTTACTTACTCAGGGACACTGGCTTGACTACTGGACTCTGAAGGTTCAAATGAAGTGATGTAAAAACCTCCATTCATTTCACATGGATGTATCATGTACATACTAATCACATGTTTCTATTGTCATGGCTTACACCTCTTGAGCGTCCAACCTCACTGGAAACAAACATTTGACTTTCTCTGTTAAGGTCTAAAGAATGAAGATATTATTTTCTACATATTTCTCTGAAAAGATCAACTAAAATTCAGTGTAGGCTACTAACCACAAACTTATATAGAGCTAGTTCCCTCCTCAACTGTGTGAAGAGGAAGGAAGTGATTGAACAATTTGGTCTACCATCATAAGCAGCAGACTTACCAGTTCCCACGGACGCTATACGACCCACCAGCTTCCTCCTCTACAGTAAGATGCACTTTATTAACTTTGATTGTATTGCTTAACTTACAAACATAACATTCATATATCAAACACAATATCCAATTTCAGATGATGTAGATGTTTTTAATGTTTTTCTCCCTATAATGTTTCTGTATTTCTGATATCTCTAGAACAACACGCTGAGAGAAACAAACTATGAATCTTAGAGCAGCAGCAAGAGGATTTGTGGCTTTCCTTCTGTCACTACCAGGTTGGTACATTTATATTGTGAACATTGAGTTGAACTGTTTCAATGGGTAACATGACACCCAAGCAACTGGGATGAGGAGAGGGTGAAACCGCATGTTGTGAATAGATGTGACATCTAGAGACTCAACCTCTACAACGCTGTGTTTGGTAAAGCAGACCAATAGAGGAGAGAAATGACTACAGCCTCTTGTAGTCAAAGTTGTGTTGGAAATGTTTTAGATGACAATCTTCTGGTTATTATAACATTTCTCTGTTGCTCAGAATTATTACAACATTGATGGGTTTATTCAGTTCCTCTTTAAAGTTTCACCAGAAGTTCAGAGTGAGATGACGTGTTTTGGCAGCGGCGGCCCCCCCCCTCACCCAATTATTTATGCAACTTAAAAACCAGTTTCCAGAAATGTTTCATATTGTTCATAATTGACCAGCACAAGTAGAAATGAAAACAATTGGAAAATCTGATGAAACAAGACAAATAAATTAAATAGTTTTATTTATAAAATTCCAATGAATAGAAATGGCTGAATAACTTCATCCTCAGGACAGACTAGAGTCTAAAAGAGAATTGGGCCCATTAATAGGGCATGGGGTTAAGGATTGATTCAAGTCAGCCCCTTGGTCAGCTGTGTGTGTGTGTGTGTGTGTGTGTGTGTGTGTGTGTGTGTGTGTGTGTGTGTGTGTGTGTGTGTGTGTGTGTGTGTGTGTGTGTGTGTGTTGGTTTATATACGGTGCTCCATGTTGTAGATGTTTGTGGCAGATTTGGATGCCTTGATAACAGCCATCTTCACCGTCATGATGGATGAAAGGGTCCATCAAGAGCCAAAGTGTTTCCGGTGTTGGTTTTGTTCAGCCCACCACTCGTTCAGCATCAGCATGTGAATGTGGAAGTACCAACACCAACTTGGCAGAGAGAGCCTCCCAAATCTGCTCATACCGCTCACCTTGGAAAAATGTCCATAGGAAGCCTTCAGAATGACCCTGTGTTATACTGTGCACTTGGTCCATAAAACACTTGGACTTTAATGACTCTGAAGTATTTTCATATGCATTCAGTGGATTAAGTCAAATAAGTGATTTAGTTGATTTATATTTTATTCTACAATGAGGCCAACATTGGTCTCCTGCCTTTTATTTTAGTTTAGATTATTTTCTCAATCCCTTGATGAGATATGAGATGATCTCCATGCTTGCTACAGCTAGCTGTATCGCTAGCTGTATCGCTAGCTCTATCGCTAGCTCTATCGCTAGCTGTATCGCTAGCTGTATCATGTTGGTGTCACATGATGTTCTTGAATGTTCCTCTCACAGCTCAGTGGTCAGCAGGTATCTGTAGTTTCCAGCTCCACCCAACAGCCTCCATCTCTTCATGTATGTTGTGATCATGCATTTCATCAGCTGAACCTCTGTGTCTTGTTCATTCTCAATGAGATGTGTTTGTTTTTTACAGCGCTACAGGGTAATGATGACTGGACAGTTACTTGCACATCTAGTAATGTCTGCTCTGTAAGAGGATCAACGGTTGACATCAGCTGTACCTTTAAATACCCTGAGAAACAACATGACCTCTCTACCACAGTCCTGGAAACACTGTGGTTTACTAAAGAAGACAGAAACCAGAAACCAGTTGATCTTCTAAGTGATGCAGACTATACAGGTCGTGTTGAATCCAGCTGTGGAGAGATCAGCTGTATCGGGTCCAGCTGTAATAGAAAGTGTACTCTGAGTATCAGAGACCTGAGACAGAGTGACTCTGCTGTCTACAACTTTAGGTTCAAAACAAACCAACCAGGTGGGGAACATACTGCTAACCCTGGAGTGGCTTTAACTGTGACAGGTACGCTTTGATTAACAATGTCTATTCAACATTATGCGTGTGTGTGTGTGTGTGTGTGTTTGTGTGTGTGTGCGCTTTTTTGTGTCTATTTAATCAGAATTATGTTGTATTACATTTGTGTCATTTGTTCTCCGACCCAGATCTCCAGGTGAAAGTGTCTCCTAAGGGCAACTATGCAGACCTGGAATGTGACAGCATGTGTGCTAACCCTACCATCATCTGGTACAGGAATGGAGAGTATTTTGAACAGCGTAAAGCACAAGGAAGGTCCTCCTGGGACAACATTAACTCTTTTAACAGCTATTCATGTGCTGTTAAAGGATACGAACGTCTCCACTCTCCTTCAGTGTGTAAGTCAACTCCACAGTACGCTGACATGAGGTCAGATGGAATCGACCTTTAGTGTAAAGAATTACATTTTACTATTTCAGTCTGAATGAAGGATCAAGCAGTCCATGTGTAGAGAGATGCTACCTAAGGTACTTTTATCCAAAGCGTCTTACAATACCGTGAGCACATACATTTTTAGCCTGGGTGGTCCCAGTGGGAATCGAACCCCTAACCCTGGCCATGTTAATGCTTTGCTCTACCGGTTGAGATGGTCAGGACCATTTCATCCCCTCTCTGTGAAAATGATCAGCGGTCAACATGAGGAGGATAGACAGGCACAGAGGGGGGGGGGGGGGGGGAGGCATGAGGGGTGCAGTGTGTGTATTAGTGGAGGTAGTATATTTATAGGAGTAGTCTTACTTAGTATGCATTGCCTGGATGGACATCTACATGTTGTATGTTGAATGGGATGTCCTGTATTGTTTTGTTGTTGGTCAGCCCTTGCTCCACAAAACGATTCTCCCACAGGAGACAATAAAACTAACCTTGACCTATTCTGTCACGTGTGTGACTAGCCGCTCTCTACTGGACCCAGTTATCTAGCAACATCTGCTGTAGGGAAATAAAGTTGCTCTAAATATTAGAAAGAATAAAGGAGGTCCTGTTTAATCTCTTTTATTAGATAACACCCCACCAGTAGTATGTTCTTCCACTCCCACCATATTTCTGCTGTATAAACCACAGCTATAATGGCACTATTTCTCATATACTTCTCAGGTCTAAAAGGAAACAGCTGCAATAGAGTGTCCTACCCCACCAGAACCATGTGTGTCCTGCAAGGTACATCAGTGGACATCTCCTGCACACACAGTCATCCTCCAAATGCACAACTCTATTATAAATCCTGGTTTAAATGGAGAGCTAACCAAGAGCCCAGAGACCTCCAGTCAGACTCTGGATATGAAGGTCGTGCTGAGTACCCTGTAGAAGAGACGGGACGCTCCACTCTGAGAATCACTGACCTCAGAGTCACAGATTCAGCAGAGTACCGCTTCACATTTAAAACAACTTACTATGAATGGAAAAGTATTTTACATGGTACAACTCTGACCGTCACAGGTACTAGTACTATTTATTTTCATATTTTTAGTATGAATAATGTGATTGACTGTATGAATCTACAGCGGTTCAACTATTAATATCACAACCTCACTTCCTTATTCAGGCCTGAGGGTGGAGGTGACTCCTGTTGCCACGGTGACAGAGGGACAGAGAGTGACATTGACCTGTATCACCAGTTGTTCTCTGGCTGATAAGCCCTCCTACATCTGGTACCAGAACAACGGTTCTGTGACCGGGTCTGAGAACCCAGAGAACCAGCTGGTTCTGGACCCTGTCGGTCCTCAGCATGCCGGGAGCTACTCTTGCTCCGTCAGAAACTACCCACACCTCCGCTCTCCTGAGGAGACGCTCACCGTTCAATGTACCATGAGTATCCTACATCATACTTCATCTGTTTCTGATTGGCTCAATCTGCCTAGCCTCGTGAGACCACCCTGATCTCCTGATCTCCAGCTCATGACTGGCTGGGCAGTAATTCATTTCCACATATGGGAACGGCCTTATGTTGTTCAAAAAACTCAGACAACCAATCAGATGAAATAACTAATAATAAGTAAAACTCTGCTCTAACACTGATTGGTTCATCCACTTATTGGGTTTAGAAAGTGGGTTTCATCAGGAGCGAAGCCAGACTGGTCTTCAGAGAAACTGACATGTGATCAGGATGGTCTCAGGAGGATACAATCTGCCAGTGATGTCACTTGACAGCAGTAACCTTGTTGAGCCAGAGGTGGTGCTGTCACTGCAGTTAGATTCATGTTTTTGGTTACTCTGTAAAGATAAACTGGATTGAATATAAGGCTTGAAGGCTTGGGTGTACACTTAACTAAATGTTATTAATACACCTTTTAATAACTAACTAAATGTATCTGTCAACAGACGCTCCACAGACCCCCTCAGTGAGCGTGAGTCCCTCTGGTGAAGTAGTGGAGGGCAGTTCAGTGACTCTGAGCTGCAGCAGTGATGCTAACCCAGCAGCTAACTACACCTGGTTCAAGGAACATGAAGACTCAGTGGGAGAACCAGGACAGAACTACACCATCACTCATATCACATCTGAGCTTGGAGGACATTATTACTGCCAAGCTCATAATGCAATTGGACGTCATAATTCCACCTTGTTGTTCATTAATGTGACAGGTAATTATTTAAAGAGCAACCAAACACTTGAATGAAACCTCAGTAACGGCACCATCCATGTGAAGACACAGATGGCGCTTTTCCACTGTATGGTATCGGCTCGACTCGCTTTTGGTACCAAGTACTTCTTCATCCCCTGCAGATAGTACCCCTCAGTGTAGGCAGGATTCACAGCGACGCCGCGTGACACTGCTGTGACATCTTCAAGGTGACACAAACACACAGGAACAATGGAGGCGTTAACCTTCCCGCCTTTATTCACCGACAAACTGTAACCTACGCTGTACATTTACTGCTAAACTGTCAACTTCACTGCTAACCGGCTACACACACGTACTCATAGAACCGGAGTTACATCCAGGTAACGACTATCTCTGCACCACTGTCCTATTCCTTAAAGGAGCTACGCTACTCTTATAACACACTGTCCTATTCCTTAAAGGAGCTACTCTTATAACACACTGTCCTATTCCTTAAAGGAGCTACTCTTATAACACACTGTCCTATTCCTTAAAGGAGCTACTCTTATAGCACACTGTCCTATTCCTTAAAGGAGCTACGCTACTCTTATAACACACTGTCCTATTCCTTAAAGGAGTTACGCTACTCTTATAACACACTGTCCTATTCCTTAAAGGAGCTACGCTACTCTTATAACACACTGTCCTATTCCTTAAAGGAGCTACGCTACTCTTATAACACACTGTCCTATTCCTTAAAGGAGTTACACCATTTTGATGTCCCGTAAACACAACATTTCTAAGATGTTATTTGCTTAAATGACCATGGCGTGGTGTTGAAGGGCTGACGATCCTACTGACGATCCTCTCTGACCAATCAGAGGTCTGACACTAAAAAGAGCACCAGGTACCTGCAGGTACTATCCACAACTTTTGCTCATAGAAAACCAATCCAAGCGAGTCGAGCCGATACCTTGCAGTGGAAAAGCGCGTCTTGCTATGGCTCTATTGAAATTCTGATTGGCTGAAATCATGTGTTGCCACTTTTATTAACTTTGGTGCTGTAGGAGCACACCCTAGTTATACATGTATGTCCAAGTTTTATTTGAGTATCCACAATATTTATTCATCAATTGGAGATGTTATATTTAGTCCTATGAATATGAACAGATGTCTTCATCATAATATTACATTACTTCTGGTACTGATGTTTTGGTTCCCTTCTAATATTAAATTCACATGAATGAAGCGTTAAATCACTGTTTTCCAGACAAATCATCACTGACAACTGTAGCTGTAGGAACCGTTGCTGTCTTACTGGTCATCGTACTCCTACTCATCTTCCTCCTCATCTTCCTCCTCATCTTCTTCTGCATGAGGTGAGACTCTCTCTCTCTTTCTCTCTCTCTCTCTCTCTCTCTCTTTCTGTCTGTCTGTCTCTCTCTCTCTCTGCTTAATGTCTCTGTTGTCTCCACCAGAAGAAAGAGGGCTTCCAGAAAAGCCTGTGGCCAGCGAGGAAGGCCAGATACCGGGCAGCAGGTGAGAGACAGGAAGCCATTTCTGACTAACTTATCCTTTACTAAGACACACAGTGAAAATACTGAGTTTCACAAGAAAATCCCTGATGAGTTGGACCACTGGTCTGATTTGGAGAATGCAAATCCTGGATTAATCGTCCAACTTTTCCAATTATTACAAAAATTAGATCTGGGGTGACATCTAGAGGACAAACTGGGAGCTGCAGAGACTTCTGCCAGTGAGCAGAATGAGATGATGGAGTAATGGAAGTAATGACGTCTAATCCAAGCCAATTAATATGTTAAAATAATAATATTAATAAATAATAACAATAATAATAATAATAATAATAATAATAATAATAATAATAATGTCAATGTTCGTGTGCGCTGTCATCGATTATGTTTTCATCTGTTACGGCGCTCCCACACCAGATTTTGCAAGTTTAGCACGGCGGTCTGTTTTCCTAGTAATCATTTAATGTAGACGTCCACTGTGTAGTGCATGTTGCTGTCGCTGGTCGTTTTAAAGCTGCGTGCTCTCACTTCTTTCATTTGCTACTGACATTACGTTGTGTTACATCTGATTGTGATGTTGTGAGATTGAGCTGCTGGTGAGGAGAGGAGCCACTGCTGGCTGATCTATGCTTTAGTCAGTGTGTGTAATGAGAGTGGCGGCAGGATGGGCACGTGATGGGCAGGCCCGCTATGACCATCTTGCATTGGGGCCCGGCGCCAACTCGTTACGCCACTGAGAGTCATCTCCCAT
The DNA here is from genome assembly GCA_030340625.1 of Merluccius polli. NCBI lineage: Eukaryota > Metazoa > Chordata > Actinopteri > Gadiformes > Merlucciidae > Merluccius > Merluccius polli. The sequence continues at coordinate 120,471 of JAOPHQ010003455.1, forward strand.
TCCCTTTAAAGCAAGCGCTTGGCGGATTGCTATAGAGCGGTGCAGGGATGAGGTATTTTTGTAGGCCAACCCGGAAGTGAGCGTCTCCCTGGGTTCCCTTGACAACAAGCCAATGGGTTGGATTTTGCATTGGATTTTGCATTATTGCAGAAAATAAGTTTATGATACTCACGTTTTGTTAAGCAAGATAATCTTCACCAATGAAGACTACTTTTATGATTTTTGAAGCATAAATGCCATCGCCAGAAGTTTTTTAAGACACGTAAAAGCTTCAAAATTCACGAGTAGGGTATTTACCGGCGTATTTTATGTGATAGACCAAAACGTGTAAATCTCTTAAGCTTGTGTTAACCACAGACCTTATTTCAGGCATCTAAACAAAGACCCATAAAAAACCCCATTGACTTCGAGACGAGCGAACCAGAAGTGCCAACATGCTAATGGACTTCCGGGTTTTCGGACTCATTCCTGCACCGCTCTATTATGACGGCGGATTTGCCAGGCGGGAAGTAGGACCGATGTTCAGGCGAGGAGACGGATCTGCGTGAAGTGAAAGCGTGCGAGCAGCCCTCTAGGGACCGAGCAGTACAATGTGTACCAAACACGCAGGCTTCTTGCAAAAATAATTGATTTTAACAAATGGTTTATAACACCTGCAATAAAGTCCTATAAATGAACTGTAAATGTCATGCAGCTCCGCTGGCTGAAGATCCTCAGGCCGGACCCAGCTGGCAGGAGCAGGGGGTAGATGAGGACATGATATGTCTTTTTTAAGATATATCTAAATGTACACAATTATAATCTTTCACATTGTAATCTTTTTTATGTTTAATGGTGTGTGCGCTGCTGCACCTCCCTTTGTAACAAGCAGCGTGTACCCGCCTATAGGCGTGCATTACTACCACACCCTTCAACTAAGAGAGACACCACGCCGTTGACTTTCCACCACCTTTCTGTTGGTCAACGGTGCGATGGCTTTCAGTGGCCTGAAGATAGCAATACGCCAACAATACGCCTGAACAGGCCTCGTGTTCAGACCCACACACCCAGGGACGCACAGAGGAGCGCCACTGCATCTGATATTTAAAACACGTGGGTGCAGGGCGGGAAAACGCTCGGTGCCAGGTGTAGATAGGGTGTCAGATAGGGTGTCAGATAGGGTGTAAGATAGGGTGTAAGATATGGTGTAAGATAGGGCGTAAGATAGGGTGTCAGATAGGGTGTCAGATAGGGTGTAAGATAGGGTGTCAGATAGGGTGTCAGATAGGATGTCAGATAGGGTGTCAGATAGGGTGTCAGATAGGGTGTCAGATAGGGTGTCAGATAGGGTGTCAGATAGGGTGTAAGATAGGATGTCAGATAGGGTGTCAGATACGGTGTCAGATACGGTGTCTGATAGGGTGTAAGATAGGGTGTCAGATAGGGTGTAAGATAGGGTGTAAGATACGGTGTCAAATAGGGTGTAAGATAGGGCCCATGACCTTCAGGACCGCCTTTTAACACAGTTAAGTGTTTTCTAAATGTCCTCTTCTGTCCTCTCTCCCCTTCAGGCACTTCCTGATCCTGTGTATGACAACGTCTTACCTCTGACCAATCGCTTGGCTCCTGCAGCACAGAGAGAACCAATAGAAGAACAGGATGACATTCACTATGCCTCCATCCACATCTCTCACTCAGAGAACCAGGAAGTGCCTTGCAGTTCAGCGGGCTTCCCTGTCCAATCACGTCAGACAGAGGAGGTCCTTTACTCTTTGGCCCAACGACCCAACGCTGTCCCTGAGTAAGCACCTCTTGATATTTCTAGAAAGAAAATAAACTTTTCTAAATCTGTGTAAAATCTGCTTCCCAGGGTGACTTAAGTTCACAACATCTCCGTCTTCTTTTCAGAGACGCTGACCAGACCTCAGAGTTGTACAGCACCATCAAAAAACCCTGAAACAATTTATTTTATATGAAAAGTGATGTAGTGGGTTACATAGTAGTGCTATGGATTCATCCTGGCCCAAATCTCCACCTAAATGCAGTTTTAAATACATAGGATAATTGCATGCATAACCTCTGATTGGCTGATCAGGTTGGTTGGTTACCCGGTCACAATAAAAAAAAATCTTTGGCCAAATGACTCCACGTTACACGACCACCAATCGTAATCAAGATAAACCACAGCGCGTTTTCCCCCATCGTTCCAGTCCTGGAGTGGACTGCTCGGTCGTCAGTGAGTGGTTCGTTCTTTCGCACGGATTCATCTGAAGGACAATTTTCCTGATACGTTACCGATACAAGTTTTGAGGTAAATCTAGTATTCTGGCAAAATAAAAGTAAAATTATTTGAGCCAAATAAAGTGTATTAACATGCTTAAGCTTATCAGCTTGTTAGGTTGCCTGCTAACCTCAGTGAATTGTGTTAAAGTTAGCCTAGCTAGACCAGTTCTACGTCACCTAGTTAAATGCGAAAAGAATACGTTTGTGAAGGCTAATCTCCACAGCATCCGTATTGTTATCTGATATTACTGCCGGCTATGTCATTGTGGTCAGATATGAGAGGGATGAAAACGAACACGTAATGAAAAAATACACATCCGTGTGTAGGGTGGCCATTCGTCCGGCTTTAGGCCGGACTGTCCGGTTTTTCAATGCCCTGTCCGGCGTCCGGTGTCGTGCCAAAAAGTGATTGTCTGCCAGAAACTGATTTCTGGCCGCGGGAGCGCGCACAGCAGCCCGTTGAGCGGTAGCCCAAAAACGTCTGCTTTTCTCTGGAGGATTAAACGGCCATAATATGCAGATACACACAACGGTATTATAATGTAATTATAGCAAAGGCATGTGTCTTCCAAAGTTTAATGTTTGTTCTTCAATCAATTTTTGGCAGGTGAAAATGCCTATTTTGTGTTGTAATGGTCCTTTAAAATAATCCCAAGGTGTCCTGTGAGCTCCAGTGTTTATATTATGAAGCTTATGAATGAGATCAAGTCATATTTAGGCAGAAATCACCTTTCAGTAACTGCATTTGGCCTTCAATCAATTTCTGGCAGACAATCACTTTTTGGCACAACAGATCTTCAGCAACAACAGCGCACACGCACACCACTTTGCATTACTTATTTAAAGTGTAAATATTGAACGTCAAATTGTATGAGTATTTGTATATATATATGGATATAGATATATGGATTGTAAATATATATATATATATATATATATAGATAGATAGATGTATAGATAGATATGTTGATTGTATATATATATATATATAGATAGATAGATATATTGTGTATGAATATATATATATATGCATTTTATAAATATATAAATGATAACAAATCATAGTATATCAAGTTGTATATATGTATGAATTGTAAATATCAAATATAGTAGCGCCAATTGTACAACACAAGACGCTAATATAATAATTTAAAAAAAATATATATATATATATATATATGAGCTGTGGAAAAGGGGTAGATGTTAATAAGTTTATACTTCTTCCTACTCCTTTTCAGGCATATCATAATAATATATGTAATATGTTTTCTTTTTTCTTTTTTTGTGAAATAATTGAAATATCATTTTTGTATTTTTATACTTTTCATTTTGCTTTGTATGTTTGATATGTCTGAAATAAATTGAAATTACCGCAGAGCTAGAGTAATGCAGCATCACCATCAGATCTGTCCTTATGTCACTCCGCAACCAGATTGCACATCACACACATGACACAAAAACAACAACTGTGTTCACAGTTATTGTTATGTTCACCGGATGCTTTCGCAACTTCAACGGATTCAATAAAGTAGCCTATAGCGACAATATTACAGTGCACCGCCAGTTCATTAACACAAATGAAACATACAAGTAGGCCTTTATGCCACATATTTTACAACAGCTATTCCAGCCAGAATATTAAGCCCACAGGAGTAGTAGTGAACGGGTTCATTTAATATGCTTATTAAGCGGCATCCACACACAGCATGGAGCCTACTGCCCAAATTCCAGCAATATATTTGTGTTTCCAACCATTACAAAAAATGCGTTATAAACTAAAGTACCACAACAACGTTATCGCTCCTACACAGTGCAAAGTAAAACTCACCCATCACTTGTAGAGGAAATCCATCCTCCGATCCTTTCGGAGGAAACGTTCAATGACCTCCTCATGCAGTCGTCCTGTTGTAGTTTGATGAGCAGCTCCTTCTCGATGGCAATAGATGCCAGTGCAGAGAGTCGGGTCTGTCCGGTTGCATTCCGCGAGTACGTTTTGATGCGCTTGAGAGCTGAGAAAGATCGCGCGCTAGCCGTTAGCTAGCCGTTAGCCAGTCATAGCGGCTGTAGTTGCACTCTGTAAAGTGCCGCACTAAACCTTTACCGGCCTGGGTCGGCCCATCCAGCTTCGGTGTAGGTCTTCCTCTTGAAATTAAATCGGTCTTCTCTCCAAACGATCGCCTTGAAAAAGGCAGACGAAGGAGAACAGAAACAGGACCGCTAGGTGCTGTGAGGGCGGTGGCCATAGTAGTTCACTATCAACTCTCTCACTAACCGCCAACGATTCAAAATTCGCTGATGACATCACCGAGGGCCAGCGCCGGCGTATTGCTGGGCCCTGGGGGCGTTCTATTACTACACATCAACATTTGATTGGCTGATTACACACGTCAGTCAAATGTATTATCCAATGGGAGGTGGCAGCTTCAGCGAAAGGCGAGCAATACTTTTAGTGCTGACCCGCTGGTCCATGTAGCTGTGATGCGTTATTCAGCTGAGCTCAGCCTTACAACAAAAAACGGTTTTCCTTCTGGAATTATGTTGTAAGTACTGAAAGAAATATGGAATTAAGATGCGTTCAGACACAAATTAATGTAATTTAAAAAATATATATATATATATATATATATATATATATATATATATATATATTTAGACCTATGACCGCCGGTCACTAAATGTCTATTGATCCTCTACAGATAATCGGAGGGCATGTTGACAGTGCATTTCTACAGTCTATCAGTTCAACAATGTAATGTCATTTGAAGAGAAAGATTCTCGGTTACAGTTTTCAATAAAGGTCTGTTGATCATCTACAGATTAGCAATGGGAAAAATTATGTTTATTGGATTTGTTTTTCTGCAGCAGGTGTTCAATGGATGTTGAATGGCGACATGGTGGAGTCCAGGCAAACTGGAAAGTGAAAGGGGAAACCCCATCACTTTTCCTTGACTTGCTGCAGTTTTGCAGCAGGTAGGTTCATCCAGAAACAACTGCCAAACTGAACATGGTGTGTAGTGCCTGCAGTACCTGCAACCAGACGGCAGAGGGTGCATGTCTGCGCCTGGTTTCTATTTATTATCAGATGTTTAGGCACATTAAACGAATTACCTTCCAGTGTACACAAACATCATTATCTTTTATCTTTTATCTGCTACACTAAAATAACAAGGATGACAAAAGAAGAAACGCTTCAGGAAGCAGCTGTATTGTGATTGGCCGGAAGGTCAGGTGACGTCACCACACCTGCACATGAACGACAAATCCAACCAATCAGTCTACTGAGGCGGAAGTAGATCATGTAGTCTTTTAACATGTAGTTTTAACATGAACTGTACCGTTTTAACGCTTGATTAACACTCATCTGAAAGTGTATCTGCCATAGCAGTGATGGAAGTCAAAGTGAAGCATAAAGTAAGTCAAATTCAATTAACTGTCCGTCGCAGTCCAGTTAAGCCAGTTAATTAAGCAAACAGTTCCATGGAAACTGTCGTCACTAAAGTTGAACCGCCCCGTGGGGCTCAGCAGGGTTAGGGTACTGTACAACCATTTGGTTTAAGCCAAAGACACAAGTGTTCATTATCAGATGTGCAGTAGGCCTACAGGGTCAATATTACAAATATATCATTAGGATCCATCCATCCCAACATCTTTCCTCGACTCTTTTCCCCTCACTTCTACCTGTTCAGGTGTGTGTGTGTGTGTGTGTTGGGTTAATTAATTTGGTTAATTGGATTAATTGTGTGGTTGCCACACCTCCAATTAGGGCTGGGCGATATGGCCAAAATCTTAACCTCATACACACAGAATCAATACACAATAAGAGGTTGACAATGGATCCTCATCGATACGTAATCCAGTGATCCCTGTATTGAGTCTGCAGCTTTGCTAAAACAAGCATGTTAATCGTTGGTGGCTGGTTGGTTAAAACGCTCCCTAGTTATAGTGAGGGCTGGACAGCCTTCAGAGGGGCTTTGTAGTCATGATCTCTCAACACCGGTCACGCCAAGGCTTCATAATCTATCTGATCTGGAGGAACCTAAAGAGCTGCGTACATTACAGGCGTCTGCTGTGTAAGGGAGCAGAGAGGGACTCTTTTTTTGGTTGCTTATTTTCCAAGTCTTGCTCTTTTCTGTTCTTTCTCTTTCCAACTTAAATCTGACCTACAGCACCTTTTAACGTACCGCACATTGTGTTGCATTGTGTCGAGGTAATTAAGGAGCAGGTAGGGGTTAGGCAGTACGGAGACAGGTGTATGAAATGTGCTTCATACTATAAATAACATCGGCTTGATTGAGGAACTAGCTGATAGCGCGGGACAGATATGTTCATCTTCTGCTATGGTTTGGCAGCGAGGCGATGTTGCGCAATCCTTCTGTGTGTTTGTACTCCTGCAGTACATTATCTTTGGGAAGTTGTTTTTATGAGTTTCTAGACAGTGAAGCAGACCGACACGTTACACTACCGAGCAGGTAGGGGTTAGACAGTACAGAGACAGGTCATTGAGGAGCAGGTAGGGGTTAGACAGTACAGAGACAGGTCATTGAGGAGCAGGTAGGGGTTAGACAGTACCGAGGCAGGTCATTAACGAGCAGGTAGGGGTTAGACAGTACAGAGACAGGTCATTAAGGAGCAGGTAGGGGTTAGGCAGTACAGAGACAGGTAATTAAGGAGCAGGGAGGGGTTAGGCAGTACAGAGACAGGTCATTAAGGAGCAGGTAGGGGTTAGGCAGTACAGAGACGGGTCAATAAGGAGCAGGTAGGGGTTAGGCAGTACAGAGACAGGTCATTAAGGAGCAGGTAGGGGTTAGACAGTACAGAGACAGGTCATTAAGGAGCAGGTAGGGGTTAGACAGTACAGAGACAGGTCATTAAGGAGCAGGTAGGGGTTAGACAGTACAGAGACAGGTCAATAAGGAGCAGGTAGGGGTTAGGCAGTACAGAGACAGGTCATTAAGGAGCAGGTAGGGGTTAGACCAGTGCTCGGGACCCCACTTGGGGTCACCTGATAAGCATATGGGGACTCCCCCAAAAATGCATATGGGGGAGCAGATGCACAAAAGTTTGGGGTCGCAAACATTTTCAGAGCTAGAACTGGGGTCAGGGGTCCAAAAAGGGTTTGGAACCACTGGGTTAGATGGTGAACAGAGAGTCTTTAGCTCGGGGACCAGCAACCTAGACAACAGTAGACTAGCTGCTAGACTAGACTGAAACACTCCCTCTGGTGGCTGTCCTCTGGAGGTGCACCAGGCAGAGCCCCAGCAGGACAGACCCAGTTTGCAGGCCCGTCACTGGAGGGATTATCTGGGGATCTCTCCCCACCGCTCTGGGGACACCCAGGGATCTCCAGGTGGAGGAGGTTAGCGAAGGGGATGCCTAGTGATGCCCTGTTTCCACGGCGACCCTAATTGCAATGGATTACAAATTCAATAATGAAACATAAACCAGGAACAAGTAGGAACACCAAAACCATGACATTGTTTTAAGCTAAACAGTCGACCTCCGACCTCCTCTCCAGTACAGTAATGTGAACCTGTGGTCCAGCTGCTCTACAGCACGCTGTCCACTTGTTTGTTGAAACAAGCAGCGGTGGAAGAAGAACTCAGATATTTTACTTCAGTAAATGTAGTAATACCATACCGTTACAAGTAAAAGTCCTGCATTGAAAATGTTGGTACAGCCTTCAGAGTTATATAGCAAGACATTCAAACGATGACACATCACACCATTTCTACATTGGTCTGAGGTCATCAGTGATTTCACCTCTGTTTACCTTCTAGCAGACTGCTTATTTCAGGGTAGCTGCACCGTTAAATGTTAAATGTGGTCTGAATAAAGATCTGCTTTATTCAGACCCCCCAAGGTGGTGTACTTTCTCCCTGGCGATTGATAATAAAAATGGCCATCATGAGAAAACCCCTCCGTAATAATAACAATCAACCTATACATACAGCATGACCAAACTACTTATTACTTGTGTTAACTTAGAGGGTCACAAGGAAGCCCCTCTCAACTGTGTTTACAACCTAGAGACAATGGCTGCTGTGTCCTGCTGTCTGCAATCACATGACACAGCAGTCTGGCCCTACAGCCTGACCCCAAGTGTGTATCGACATAGGAAGAGGAAATGTCGCTCACATGTTTTAGAAAGTATATATACTATGTGTTAAAACGTAAGAGTCAGTGGCTTCATGAACCTCCTCCGGATTGCATGATTGATTGCGCTCTGTAATAAATAATTTTACTATTATACTTTATTCATTCTCTGAGTCCTACCTTTATTAAAATGGAGCACCTCCACTATAACGGCGAGCTGAGACACGTCACTTGGAGAGCCAGCAGGAGGGTCCGACTTCGGACGCTCACTCCAGGTGAAGCCGTGTCTTCTCAGTCAACTGGGCCCATAGGTCAAAGGTGAGCAGAGCCCTTTAAATCTGTGTTTAGTGTTGACTGGGTGGGCATGGTAAGTCTGTTGTGAATAAAGTTGTCATTCTCCTAAAATAACTTAAATATTAGTGGCACTGGTGTTATTTAATAATTAAACTAAATTAGGGTAAAAGAGGGATGGAAAGAATAATGAATGTAGAAATAAAATTGATGCTGAATCAAAAGGTTTAAAGCAGTTACATATATGCTTATATGACTTATATGTAAGAGACGAATACTCGGTGAGTTAATTTGCCACAGTAGGATTACAGTCTCTGCTGAACAAACTTGATTTTGAGCATGTACAAATTTTTTATAGTTATGCATTTGCGCGTGCCTAGAATGGTTTATTATATGTATTTGAGAGTCGAAAGGTTATCAGAGGTCCCTCTACCCACACAGTATCCTATCAGAGGTCTCTCTCCCCACACAGTAGCCTATCAGAGAAGTATTTTGATCTAAAATCAAGCGCTATAAAAGAGTGTGAATGCCCAACTGGTGGTGCTGAGGCTGACTGAGTCCTCTAGAGATGCGCATCACCAGCGCCATTGGTGATTGCATTTCTGTTTACGTAATTGAATTCATTATCGGATGGTGATTTCAGTCTATGGAAATGGTGAATTGGAAGTCCATCTTCATATTGGTTCAGACCGATATAAGAGACACAACAGAAAACAGACACAACAGACTGTTGTGCAGCGGTGTATGGAAACAAACTGAATGTACTGTGTGTGTAGTGATGATACCGGCAAGGACTGCAGCCAGGCATTAAACAGCTTAGCGAGGGCTGGGAAACTCCTGCTATATCTCCTCACTCTCTGTGAGACGAGCCAGTCCCCAAACACCTGAGGGTGGAGAGGATTTGGACACCGCCAATAAGTTGGTGCGTTGTCTGAAAACACGCTCCCTTCGTCTTATGCAGCCTGCAGCCCACCACATCCTCTAACAACACTAGACCAGTCCCCACCACATCCTCTAACAACACTAGACCAGTCCCCACCACATCCTCTAATAACACTAGACCAGCACGCACCTCCTACAGCTTCCCTAATTTTTTCATGACATGACTTCATGCATAGTCGAATTACCTTATATGGGATCTTGATATAATTATTGTATAGGCCTAATGTAGGCCTATACAAGGGGGGAGATGAAGAGGAACATTGGAAAACATTGGTTCTCTCCATATCTACAAGCCACCATAGAAAACTACATAGCCGATTCCAGATGACACCCCCATTCCAGAACGACAAAACCTGAACGTGGGAGACTGGGTGTACATCAAGGCACACAAAAGGAAGCGGGACGAGCCGCGTCGAACCGGCCCTTTCCAAATAACGTTGCTCACCCCACAGCCCTGAAAGTCTGTGGGAAGAGGTGTGGTTCCAGCTAACCCACTGTACTCCAGCACCTGCACCAGCCACAACCCAAAAGGAGATCCAGAGCGACCTGGCCACCCTGGCCCAACCTCATGAACCAGAGCCGCTAACCCGTCCACTACCCACAGCTAAGAACCACATTGAAGCGGAACCGATCCATCCGGATCCACGAACACCGTACATACGCCGCGCTCGAAAAACACGTCACCGATAAAAATGCTCCACGATTCGTGATTTGTGGAAACGGTGATTGATGAACCCGGCGGCAGGCTCAGGGACATGCGTCTTCGAGTTGAGTGACGAAGCGGTCTACCCCTCAGATACTGAGCAGGTCTCATCAGCCCCAGGGGATACCTCACAAACTACGTGGTGGGCGGACTTGGCATATACCCCACTCTTGACCCTCCGGTCTCTCTTTCTCTATTCTAGTTACACTTACTTATGTTTAATTAGTTGACGTTTGTTAACGTTTGTAGATCATTTTATTTCATAAGTACATGTGCTGCAGAAGTGTAATGGTCTGTCCAGCTGGTGGGAGCTGGGAAAGGGCCCCAGGGGAGGAGCCTGATCTTTAGGACCAAATAGTAAACCATGCATAGGTGGATGTGATTGGTTAGTGCATGGAGGAGGAAACCACTAAGGGAGCAAATATAACATGAAGTCTGGGCCAAGAATATCAGTTCTTTGCAAACCAACTGGGCCTTTGGTGTTACTTGTTTACAAGTGATAATGGAAGTCTTGAAACTTCGTCTTTCTCGATGTCTCTTATTTTGTTAAAGTGTGGTTTATCCACGTCACTATCTGTTGCCAACAGCAGTTTGGCCCCACGGCCGGTACGCATAAAGATGTGGACATATAGCTATTCCTAGAAGGGCCTGTCTGCCGAGACGGGAAGAGGAGGTGTCACTCACATGTTTTAGAAAGTATATCTACTCTGTAGATGAGGGGGACACAGCCTCTCTGATGGAATCAGAGTCTGAAATAAGTTATGATAAATGTGTTCATGTCCTGTATACTTAAAAGCTATGTTTGATTAAAAATACAACTTGTTTTTGTCTACTTACCAGATAATGCCTCTTCTACTGCACTGGCCCTCACATCTAGTAGGCATGTCTTCATCCACACCTTGGATGGTGCTACAAATAACAGCTGATTCATTCACTGAAGAGGATGTTGCATGAAATGTTATCAAGTATGCCAAATACACTGACTTTTATATTTCTGAAAACGTTGGCTGCCTTCTGCATCATGCCAAGTCTTACTTACTCAGGGACACTGGCTTGACTACTGGACTCTGAAGGTTCAAATGAAGTGATGTAAAAACCTCCATTCATTTCACATGGATGTATCATGTACATACTAATCACATGTTTCTATTGTCATGGCTTACACCTCTTGAGCGTCCAACCTCACTGGAAACAAACATTTGACTTTCTCTGTTAAGGTCTAAAGAATTAGGTTATTATTTTCTGCATATTTCTCTGAAAATATCAAATAAAATTCAGTGTAGGCTACTAACCATAAACTTATATAGAGCTAGTTCCCTCCTCAACTGTGTGAAGAGGAAGGAAGTGATTGAACAATTTGGTCTACCATCATAAGCAGCAGACTTACCAGTTCCCACAGACGCTATACGACCCACCAGCTCCCTCCTCCACAGTAAGATGCATTTTATTAACTTTAATTGTATTGCTTTACTTACAAACATAACATTCATATATCAAGTACAATATCCAATTTCAGATGATGTAGATGTTTTTGATGTTTTTCTCTCTATAATGTTTCTGTATTTCTGATATCTCTAGAACAACACGCTGAGAGAAACAAACTATGAATCTTACAACAGCAGCAAGAGGATTTGTGGCTTTCCTTCTGTCACTACCAGGTTGGTACATTTACATTGTGAACATTAAGTTGAACTGTTTCAATGGGTAACATGACACCCAAGCAACTGGGATGAGGAGAGGGTGAAACCACATGTTGTGAATAGATGTGACATCTAGAGACTCAACCTCTACAACGCTGTGTTTGGTAAAGAAGACCAATAGAGGACAGAAATGACTTCAGCCTCTTGTAGTCAAAGTTGTGTTGGAAATGTTTTAGATGACAATCTTCTGGTTATTTTAATATTTCTCTGTTGTTAGTTAACTCAGAATTACATACAACATTGATGGTTTTATTCAGTTCCTCTTTAAAATTTCACCAGAAGTTCAGAGTGAGATGACGTGTTTTGGCAGCGGCAGCCCCTCTCCCCCACCCAATTATTTATGCAACTTAAAAACCAGTTTCCAGAAATGTTTCATATTGTTCATAATTGACCAGCACAAGTAAAAATGAAAACAATTGGAAAATCTGATAAAACAAGACAAATTCAATGAAATAAAATAGTTTACTTTATAAAATGTCAATGAATAGAAATGGCTGAATAACTTCATCCTCAGGACAGACTAGAGTCTAAAAGAAAATTAGGCCCATTAATAGGGCATGGGGTTAAGGGTTGATTCAAGTCAGCCCCTTGGTCAGCTGTGTGTGTGTGTGTGTGTGTGTTGGTTTACATACGGTGCTCCATGTTGTAGATGTTTGTGGCAGATTTGGATGCCATGATAACAGAGGTAGGGAACATGGGTGGCTGAAGGCCGGCCATCTTCACCGTCATATAATAATATAATAATAATATCTTTATTTATATAGCACCTTTAAAAACAATGGTTTACAAAGTGCTTTGACATAAAATACATAGGAGCAAGTAAAACAATCAAATAAATACATAATCAAAAACACATATACAATAATAAGATAAATAAACATACTCATATATACACACAATAAACCAAACGAGATTAATAGGTGCTAGAGCAAAAAGACATAGGAAGAGAAAAAGAAAGGAATAAAAAGACAAAAAAGACGGCATCACGTAAAAGCAAGTCTGTAAAAATGTGTTTTAAAAGAGTTTACCGATTCAGCCAGCCTTATCTCCGCGGGCAGGTCGTTCCAAAGAAGAGGCGCCCTGGTGGAGAAAGCCCTTTCGCCTCTAGTCTTGAGCCTCGACCTTGGAACATTAAGAAGGGCGTCGCCCGCGGATCTAAGGCTGCGAGCAGGCTCGTACGGGGCCAGCATGTCCGTGATGTACTTGGGGGCTAGACCCCGGCGAGCCTTAAAAGTGATCAATAAAATCTTAAAATCGATTCTAAAATGGACAGGGAGCCAGTGCAAAGAAGCTAAAACAGGTGTGATGTGATGCCATCTGTTAAAACCAGTGAGAAGCCTAGCTGCTGAATTCTGAACCAGCTGGAGGCGGGAGAGTGATTTGTGGTTGATGCTGCAGTTGTTCCGATTCCGATACCAGTATCGGAAATTGCTCCGATACTGCCGAAAATGCTGGCATCGGTATCGGCGACTACTGGAGTCCAGGCACCGATCCGATACCACGTAATTTATTCAATTAGTAATCTAATAGGGGTTATGCGCAACATACTTCTGCATTCTGCGAAACAGTCTCATCACATCCGGTTCAGGTCCGCTGTACCGCGCTCACATTATTTTATTTATTAATCCGCACTTCCAGATAGGGTGGCCATTCGTCCGGCTTTAGACCGGACTGTCCGGTTCCCCCCTCCCGTCGGCCGTAGGTCCGCGGTGTGTTGCGATCGCGCACGCCCCCCCCCCCCCCCCCCCCCCCCCCCCGGCCGTAGATCCGCCCCCCCCCCCCCCCCCCACGGGCTGAGGTGTCCTCCTTTTCAACAACTCATAAATGGTCACCCTACTTCCAGACCGTCGCCGGGGCTTCAGAGTAATGTGTCCGAGGAGAGCAGCCCTCTCCCGGACTCACTCGCTAGCTTTAACGGCTGTTTTTTTTTTTCTTTCTTTTTCATCCATCTTTTCTTCTCCCTAACATTCAGATGTTAAAATTAAATAAAACGCCAACACTAAAAAGGGCTAACTATTAACTATCCAGCTGTTAACTGTTCTATTTAAAAATAAATGGCTTGAATATGCTCTTTTTATTCATGTTTTACAAAGAGTTTAACCTGAGCCAGGCCTTACCACTATGATAATCATATCACAGTCATGCATGTATGCTTTTTTTTAATTTTTATAACATACTGGTATCGGATCAGTACTCGGTATCGGCCGATACCCACAGCACAAGTATCGGAATCGGTATCGGGAGGGAAAAAATGGTATCGGAACATCTCTAGTTGATGCCCGTTAACAGAGAGTTACAGTAGTCTAGACGGGAGAATATGAGTGCGTGGATAACTTTTTTGAGGTCGGGTTGTGATAGAAAATGTTTAATTTTGGAAATGGTTCTGATGTGGAGAAAACAGGACTGTACAACTTTGTTAATGTGAGGGATGAAAGTGAAGTCTGAATCTAAAATGACACCTAAGTTTCTGGCAGTGGGCTTGATGTTACCGGATAATGGACCGAGGCTGATGGGGCTGGTGATGGTGCATGGCGGGTTGAACAGTATTATTTCAGATTTGGAGTTGTTAAGTTGGAGGAAGTTATGGGCCATCCAGCGGTTCACGTCTTTGAGGCAGTCTAAAACAGCAGCCAGGCTTCTGGGATCGTTGGGTCTCAGCGGTAGGTATATCTGTGTGTCGTCAGCATAGCAATGAAAAGAAACATTGTGCCGCTGGATGATTTGGCCGAGTGGGAGCATATATATTGAAAATAAAATAGGACCTAAAATGGAACCCTGCGGTACGCCATAGGCTATTTGGGTTGTAGAGGAAGAGTGGTTGCCGATGGTGACCGCACAGGTTCTGTTAAAAAGATAAGAATTGAACCAACCAAGTGCAGTGTCCCTGATACCAATAACATTTTAGTGTCGAAAGCGGCACTTAGGTCTAAAAGAATTAAAATTGCACTCTCTCCTCTGTCAGTAGTTAAAAGTAGGTCATTGGTTACCTTAAGCAGGGCAGTTTCTGTGCTGTGCAAAGCTCTAAAACCAGACTGAAATTGTTCAAATAAGTTATTTTGTGACATAAAAGATAAAAGTTGTGAGGAAACAACTTTTTCTAAAATTTTTGATAAAAATGGAAGTTTAGAAATAGGTCTAAAATTATTAAGATCAGAGGGGTCTAGGTTGGGTTTCTTTAAAAGAGGTTGGACCGCAGCATGCTTATAAGCAGATGGAAAAACACCAAGGATTAACGAACTGTTAAAAATAGATAAAAGGCTGGGTCCGACTGTGTTTAAAACCTCTTTAAGAAACTTGGTGGGAATAAAATCAAGGCTGCACGTGGTTGGTTTCATGTCTGTTAAGATTTCGGATAAAAAGGACAGTGAAACAGGTTGAAAATGGGTAAAATATATACAAATGTCTCTACTGGTGGCTAAAATGCTGTCTGGTGGGGTGATCTGATTCCTAATAGAATCGACTTTGTCTTTAAAAAACTGTAAAAACTCCTCACAGGTCTCTTGTGTAGCATCATTAAAATAAGAGGGAGAGGAGGAGGTGACTGAATCTAAAACCTTAAATAAAACTCTGGGGTTCAAACGGTTTTTAAAATCAGGTTAGAAAAGTAGGAATTTTTTGCTTCTTTTACTGCTGATTGAAACTTTGAGTCTTTCCATATGTTATAAAATACTTGAAGGCCGGTCTTTTTCCATTTCCGTTCATAAAATCTACACTCTCTCTTAATCTTCTGAGTAGAATTGGTGCGCCAGGGCTGTGGATTGGGCTTCAATATTTTTAATTTAAAAGGTGCCACTTTGTCCAGGTCAGATTGACAAGTTTGGTTAAAATTGGAGACCAGCTCCTCAGTGTTTAAATTTTGGTTAAAAGCAGTAAAAGATGTGAGGTGTTCATTGAGGAAGAAGGCCGCCGACACAGGAAACGCTTTAACTCACTTTATTTGTTTAGCTTTAGTTATATTAATCTACGTAACAATGGAGGGGTATTGTAAAAGTCACGCGCGTGGAGAGACCCTCTCGCGTTGCCTCCGTCCGGTGGCGCTGCCTGGGGGGTTTCTGCCCTCCCCCGGATGTGTTGCCCGGTAGTAACCGGGCAGGCGTGGCCCGCCCCCAGTGTATTATGTATGCCGCCACCTAGTGTTGAGGTGCAGTTAATACAACTTGTATATTTATTTCTACTCCTTTGTGGCTATGTGTAGATATTACAGCCTGCTGATACATATGTTATTATTTATTCGCAACAAAGACGCAGAGTTAAAAAGTTCCGAAAACTTAAAAGCATTCAAAGGGTTAAAAACTCGGCGGCGGACAGCTGTTTCCTGATCTGCATTTAAAAAAGATAAAACCATTTTGAATAAAATTGCTTTGTGATCCGACACACAGATATCCATACATTTAAAATTATTTGGGCTGAGACCACTGAATAAAACCAAATCCAATGTATGACCTTTAGAATGAGTAGGTTTATTTACAGCTTGGGTGAGATTAAAAGAATCTAAAACATCTAAAAAAATCTGTGATAAAACCCTGAGTGGGACAGCAAACATGGATGTAAAAATCACCTAAAATAAGAACTCTGTCAAATGTAGACATAAGATAGTCATGATGGATGAAAGGGTCCATCAAGAGCCAAAGTGTTTCCGGTGTTGGTTTTGTTCAGCCCACCACTCGTTCAGCATCAGCATGTGAATGTGGAAGTACCAACACCAACTTGGCAGAGAGAGCCTCCCAAATCTGCTCATACCGCTCACCTTGGAAAAATGTCCATAGGAAGCCTTCAGAATGACCCTGTGTTATACTGTGCACTTGGTCCATAAAACACTTGGACTTTAATGACTCTGAAGTATTTTCATATGCATTCAGTGGATTAAGTCAAATAAGTGATTCTGTTGATTTATATTTTATTCTATAATGAGGCCAACATTGGTCTCCTGCCTTTTATTTTAGTTTAGATTATGTTCTCGATCCCTTGATGAGATATGAGATTATGTCCATGCTAGCATGATACCATGATACCATGCTAGCATGATACCATGCTAGCAATAAAGCTAGCTCTATCACTAGCTGTATCTGTATGCTGACGACACACAGATATACCTACCGCTGAGACCCAACAATCCCAGTATCACTAGCTGTATCACTAGCTGTATCACTAGCTGCATCACTAGCTCTATCGCTAGCTGTATCACTAGCTGTATCGCTAGCTGTATCACTAGCTGTATCACTAGCTCTATCGCTAGCTGTATCACTAGCTCTATCGCTAGCTGTATCATGTTGGTGTCACATGATGTTCTTGAATGTTCCTCTCACAGCTCAGTGGTCAGCAGGTATCTGTAGTTTCCAGCTCCACCCAACAGCCTCCATCTCTTCATGTATGTTGTGATCATGCATTTCATCAGCTGAACCTCTGTGTCTTGTTCATTCTCAATGAGATGTGTTTGTTTTTTACAGCGCTACAGGGTAATGATGACTGGACAGTTACTTGCACATCTAGTAATGTCTGCTCTGTAAGAGGATCAACGGTTGACATCAGCTGTACCTTTAAATACCCTGAGAAACAACATGACCTCTCTACCACAGTCCTGGAAACACTGTGGTTTACTAAAGAAGACAGAAACCAGAAACCAGTTGATCTTCTAAGTGATGCAGACTATACAGGTCGTGTTGAATCCAGCTGTGGAGAGATCAGCTGTATCGGGTCCAGCTGTAATAGAAAGTGTACTCTGAGTATCAGAGACCTGAGACAGAGTGACTCTGCTGTCTACAACTTTAGGTTCAAAACAAACCAACCAGGTGGGGAACATACTGCTAACCCTGGAGTGGCTTTATCTGTGACAGGTACGCTTTGATTTACAATGTCTATTCAACTGTGTGTGTTTGTGTGTGTGTACGTTCAACCCGGTATCATGCTTTTTAGTGCTCATAGTGTTACGAACCCAGCTCATTACGGGAAAAGGGAAGTAACACACGCAACCCGATGGGATGGGGTTGTAATTATAATGCTGTTTATTACAAACCACAAGGGAATAGTAAATAACAAATAAACAGAAAAGGGCCGTAAGGTGCTGTCAAATCAAAGAACCAAATATAACAAAAAGAGAACTCCTTAAGAATAAAGTGGAGCTACTTATCTATTAACTAAAGGGGTTGCTAACAGGCCCCAAATAAAATTGTCCTAAAACCAAACCTAACTAGCTACTCTGGCTTATACAAACAGAAATACACATGATCAGCACCCTCTTTACCTAGGGTCCCTAAACAGGGAAAAACGTAAATGTGAGTGCCGGTAAACCCAGGCAGTACAGAAGTGATATCTCTTACCCTGGCCCAAATCTGGGAACACACACACAATCTCTAACAATTGCTCTCTCTTTTGCGACTACTCCGCTCAGTGTCCTATAGGTGTCTGCCTCCGCTTGTCAGGCCCACCGGGCTTTTATTCCGCCTCCACGGCGCTGTCGCTCTCTGCTTGGCTGGGCCTCCCACCAATCAGCCGCCAAGGCCAATCAGGGGACGTAAGGACCCGCCCACTGGAGATGCTCTGCGGGAAAACAGGAGGGGTAGCGGATACAGAGGGAGGGGAAACCACGCCGTCGGCTCAAGGCCGTAACACATAGTCACGAACATTAATCTATTGAATCGTGTCCCGGAGCAGGATTGACTTTTTTCGTGCTAGACAGAACGACATTTAGGCCTCCCCCGTCAACAATCGCGCAGCATCCCCCCCCCCGTCAACAATCGCGCAGCACCACCGGGTTGGTGTGTGTGTGTGTGTGTGTGTGTGTGTGTGTGTGTGTGTGTGTGCTTTTTTGTGTCTATTTAATCAGAATTATGTTGTATTACATTTGTGTCATTTGTTCTCCGACCCAGATCTCCAGGTGAAAGTGTCTCCTCGGGACGACCAGACTAGAAATCTGGAATGTGACAGCATGTGTGCTAACCCTCCCATCATCTGGTACAGGAATGGACAGTATTTAGGACAAGAAAGGTCCTCCTGGGACTACATTGACTCTATTTACAGCTATTCATGTGCTGTTGAAGGATACGAACGTCTCCACTCTCCTTCAGTGTGTAAGTCAACTCCAAGCTTATCAACTGCAACACACGAAGAAGTCAATAACTTCCGGGTCACAAAAATCTGACAAATTAAATATTAAAATCAAGTTCGGCCCGTGGCCCCGTTTTTTAATTTCATATTTTTGATCCGAGCATAAAATCGAAAGTACGAAAAACAAACCGTAATTTGTTTTATCACGGTATCAGATTCATGAACGAACAACAAAATAACAAATCGTTTTTTCATTTTCCGATTTTGAATTCTCAATTGAATATGAAAAGAACGAATAATAAACTGATTATTTTCGACCGGAAAAGTTGAAGCAGCTTATACATTTTTTTTAACAATAATAAAAACTAAAGCCACAGATTCACGTCCGACGCTTTCGTGTGGCCGTGAGGGGGAAACGTTTGCAATGCTTGCTGGGAGTTGTAGTGCCGCACATGACTGGAGTTAAAGATGCGGGCCAAGGAAGTGAACACATGAATGCAGCGTGAAGTGAATGCATAGAGTAATAGGAGCGTGTGAATCGTCGTCATTTACAAATGAGATCACAGATGTATGAATCGAGATCTTGATTAGTATTAGTAGTATGTTCTTCCACTCCCACCATATTTCTGCTGTATAAACTACAGCTATAATGGCACTATTTCTGAAATACTTCTCAGGTCTCCAAGGAAACAGCTGCTATAGAGTGTCCTACCCCACCAGAACCATGTGTGTCCTGCAAGGAACATCAGTGGACATCTCCTGCACATACAGTCATCCTCCAGATGCAACACTCACTCATAAATCCTGGTTTAAATGGAGAGCTAACCAAGAGCCCAGAGACCTCCAGTCAGACTCTGGATATAAAGGTCGTGTTGAGTACCCTGTAGAAGAGACGGGACGCTCCACTCTGAGAATCACTGACCTCAGAGTCACAGATTCAGCAGAGTACCGCTTCACATTTAAAACAAGTTACTATGAATGGAAAAGTATTTTACATGGTACAACTCTGACCGTCACAGGTACTAGTACTATTTATTTTCATATTTTTAGTATGAATAATGTGATTGACTGTATGAATCTACAGCGGTTCAACTATTACCGTCAGAAACTACCCACACCTCCGCTCTCCTGAGGAGATGCTCACCGTTCAATGTACCATGAGTATCCTACATCATACTTCGTCTGTTGTTGTTGTTGTTTTTGAATACTATGTAGGGCTGCCCCCTAATAGTCGACCAACCCTTAGTCGACCAACAGAGGCTTAGTCGAATACGTTTTCATTACTAAAAAGTAAAACATAAAAATAGCGCAAGCATCGCAACCGAATACATCCGTGGTCACAACAAGCCCTGATTTAACTCATCGCTGCATCTTGCATCGCTGCAGAGATATTGACCAAACGATGGCTCTATAGAGAGCAGTGCTGCAGCCCAACCAGGTGGGTCTACACCTGGGCAGGTATAGACCTACACCTGGGCAGGTATAGGCCTACACCTGGGCAGGTATAGGCCTACACCTGGGCAGGTATAGGCCTACACCTGGGGAGGTATAGGCCTACACCTGGGCAGGTATAGGCCTACACCTGGGCAGGTATAGGCCTACACCTGGGGAGGTATAGGCCTACACCTGGGCAGGTATAGACCTACAGCTGGGCAGGTATAGACCTACACCTGGGCAGGTATAGGCCTACACCTGGGCAGGTATACTCCTACACCTGGGCAGGTATAGGCCTACACCTGGGCAGGTATAGGCCTACACCTGGGCAGGTATAGGCCTACACCTGGGCAGGTATAGGCCTACACCTGGGCAGGTATAGACCTACACCTGGGCAGGTATAGGCCTACACCTGGGCAGGTATAGGCCTACACCTGGGCAGGTATAGGCCTACACCTGGGGAGGTATAGGCCTACACCTGGGCAGGTATAGGCCTACACCTGGGCAGGTATAGGCCTACACCTGGGGAGGTATAGGCCTACACCTGGGCAGGTATAGACCTACAGCTGGGCAGGTATAGACCTACACCTGGGCAGGTATAGGTCTACACCTGGGCAGGTATAGGCCTACACCTGGGCAGGTATAGACCTACACCTGGGCAGGTATAGGGCTACACCTGGGCAGGTATAGACCTACACCTGGGCAGGTATAGGGCTACACCTGGGCAGGTATAGGCCTACACCTGGGCAGGTATAGACCTACACCTGGGCAGGTATAGGCCTACATCTGGGCAGGTATAGACCTACACCTGGGCAGGTATAGGCCTACACCTGGGCAGGTATAGGCCTACACCTGGGCAGGTATAGGCCTACACCTGGGCAGGTATAGGCCTACACCTGGGCAGGTATAGGCCTACATCTGGGCAGGTATAGACCTACACCTGGGCAGGTATAGGCCTACACCTGGGCAGGTATAGGCCTACATCTGGGCAGGTATAGGCCTACACCTGGGCAGGTATAGGCCTACATCTGGGCAGGTATAAGCCTACACCTGGGCAGGTATAGGCCTACATCTGGGCAGGTATAGGCCTACACCTGGGCAGGTATAGGCCTACATCTGGGCAGGTATAGGCCTACATCTGGGCAGGTATAGGCCTACACCTGGGCAGGTATAGACCTACACCTGGGCAGGTATAGGCCTACACCTGGGCAGGTATAGGCCTAGGTAGGTAGACACCGCTAGACACACGGGACTAATCCCGGTGATCGCGGCTTTAGTTCCCCGTGTCTGATCACTGTAATTCGGAGTATGAATATCTGTTGAATATTAAATATCTTTCTAACTTTAAAAAACACTTTTGTATTTTTTAAGACAAGACGATAGTCGCACATCCCTCGTAACGACGCCGTGAAGGTGAACCCTCCCGGACTCCGCTATTAACATGAACCACATACACACGGAAATGCCAACACACGTTTTCCATTTGCTTACTTTTAAATAAAGTTGTGTGCAGTTATACGGTGTATGAATACGATTATTAAAAGTGTTCATGTCTCCTTCCTGGTTGTTCCTCCAGAACCGATTGGTCCATGCCGTTAATAGGCGGCCCGCTTCGTGCGTGTGCTTGTAAACATGATATTTGATAAAGGCTGATTATTACGGTATTGTATTATCTATAAAGTAGCGCAAGGTTAGGTTAAGAGTCGACTATGAACATCTTTAGTAGGGGGGCAGCCCTAATAATGTCATTGACTGTATGAATCTACAGCGGTTCAACTATTAATATCACAACCTCACTTCCTTATTCAGGCCTGAGGGTGGAGGTGACTCCTGTTGCCACGGTGACAGAGGGACAGAGAGTGACATTGACCTGTATCACCAGTTGTCCTCTGGCTGATAAGCGCTCCTACATCTGGTACCAGAACAACGGTCCTGTGTCGGAGAACCCAGAGAACCAGCTGGTTCTGGACCCTGTCGGTCCTCAGCATGCCGGGAGCTACTCTTGCTCCGTCAGAAACTACCCACACCTCCGCTCTCCTGAGGAGACGCTCACCGTTCAATGTACCATGAGTATCCTACATCATACTTCATCTGTTTCTGATTGGCTCAATCTGCCTAGCCTCGTGAGACCACCCTGATCTCCTGATCTCCAGCTCATGACTGGCTGGGCAGTAATTCATTTCCACATATGGGAACGGCCTTATGTTGTTCAAAAAACTCAACAACCAATCAGATGAAATAAGTAATAATAAGTAAAACTCTGCTCTAACACTGATTGGTTCATCCACTTATTGGGTTTAGAAAGTGGTTTCATCAGGAGCGAAGCCAGACTGGTCTTCAGAGAAACTGACATGTGATCAGGATGGTCTCAGGAGGCTACAATCTGCCAGTGATGTCACTTGACAGCAGTAACCTTGTTGAGCCAGAGGTGGTGCTGTCACTGCAGTTAGATTCATGTTTTTGGTTACTCTGTAAAGATAAACTGGATTGAATATAAGGCTTGAAGGCTTGGGTGTATACTTAACTAAATGTTATTAATACACGTTTTAATAACTAATGAAATGTATCTGTCAACAGACGCTCCTCAGACCCCCTCAGTGAGCGTGAGTCCCTCTGGTGAAGTAGTGGAGGGCAGTTCAGTGACTCTGAGCTGCAGCAGTGATGCTAACCCAGCAGCTAACTACACCTGGTTCAAGGAACATGAAGACTCAGTGGGAGAACCAGGACAGAACTACACCATCACTAATATCACATCTGAGCTTGGAGGACATTATTACTGCCAAGCTCACAATGCAATTGGACGTCATAATTCCACCTTGTTGTTCATTAATGTGACAGGTAATTATTTAAAGAGCAACCAAACACAAATAAAACCTCAGTAAGAGCACCATCTATGGTTAGACATAACGTTGGTGCTGTAGGAGCACAACCTTGTTGTATGTCCAAGTTTGATTTGAGTATCCATAACATTTATTCATCAATTAGAGATGTGTTTCAGTTACATTTAGTCTTATGAACATAAACAGATGTCTTCATCATAATACTACATTACTTCTGATGCTGACGTTTTGGTTCCCTTCTCATGGAAAGTTCACATGAATGAAGCGTTAAATCACTGTTTTCCAGACAAATCATCATCACTGACAACTGTAGCTGTAAGAACCGTTGTCTTACTGGTCACCATACTCCTCCTCATCTTCCTCCTCATCTTCTTCTGGATGAGGTGAGACTGTCTGTCTGTCTCTCTGTCTGTCTCTCTCTCCCCCTCTCTCCCCCTCTCTCTCTCTGCTTAATGTCTCTGTTGTCTCCACCAGAAGAAAGAGGGCTTCCAGAAAAGCCTGTGGCCAGCGAGGAAGGCCAGATACCGGGGAGGAGGTGAGAGACAACCCATCCTTTACTAAGACACACAGTGGACATTTCTAGTGTTTCTTTAGCTGTTTGTTACTCTAGCCTTGTCACAAGGAGACCTTTCTGCCAATATGCACATATAATGATACATGTATAATTTATATTATACATGTAATAATAGAGCTGAGCTTTAAAGAGGAACCATCAACCTCAGCTATGTTCTCTCATTAAAGACTCTGACAACCAGTCCAAAAATATAAAACATGTTTAAGTGTCTTATTGTGCGTATACCAAAATGTGAGTATGAATAAATGTTAGAAAGAAGAAGTGATCAGGACAGTGTGGGAGTGGCATGCTTGATTGACATCTACCTAGCCACGCCTCTTTCAAATAATATTACTAACCCAAGTATTACATCAACACATCGTCAGAGAAGCATACAAATGTCCATATTTGCGTTGCAATCATAAGTCATTAATAGCAACGACACGCTATGAATCATTACAATTGAATTGGTGATAGTGATCAACCTTCACCTGAAATGTGAGGCAAACGTTGGATGACTATAATTAGTCCAATTTGGAGAACACAAAACGCGGACCAATAGTCACATTTTTCTAGATTTCTCTTTTGTGAGATCAAGAGTGAGATCTGGGGTGACGTCTAGAGGACAAACTGGGAGCTGGAGAGACTTCTGCCAGTGAGCAGAATGAGAAGATGGAGTAATGGAAGTAATGACGTCTAATCCAAGCCAATTAATATGCTGTTGATTTGTCAACATTTAAAAACCAGCTCAACTGTTGGAGGGAACCTAGCAGTGATTAGAAAGAGGAATATGTTTAAGGAAGGAGACTCTTGAAGTGAAGCCTACAGCAGCCTGCATGGTGGGACCACGAGTCACCACCAGGGGTCTCTACATGAACCAGAAACACATGACCTTCAGGACCGCCTTTTAACACAGTAAAGTGTTTCTAAATGTCCTCTTCTGTCCTCTCTCCCCTTCAGGCACTTCCTGATCCTGAGTATGAAAACTTACCTCTGACCAATCGCTCGAGTCCTGCAGCACAGAGAGAACCAATAGAAGAACAGGATGACATTTACACAGATTTGAGAAAGTAAGAAGCTTACTCAGGGACAGCGTTGGGTAGAATCTGCTTTCCCGGGTGACTGAAGTTCATAACATCTCCGTTTTCTTTTCAGGGATGCTGACCAGACCTCAGAGTTGTACAGCACCCTGAACCCTGAAACAACTTAATTTAGATGAAAAGTGATGTAGTGGGTTACATGGTAGTGCTATGGATTCATCCTGGCCCAAATCTCCACTTAAAGGACAATACCGGTCTGGGTGATCAAACCATCGTAACCGTCTCTCCTTGCTTCACTAAAACATTTCTTACCAATATAATTCGTCAAAATGACTTCACTGCACCAATTCTGCCAAAGAGCACTTAGCGTGCGCACACCTGCCATGAATGTGAATAAAGGCGATATAGCATTTTACTATTTTTTTAAATCAATGTATGTCGCTCAGTGGACAACATAACAGTGAATCGTCAGACATTTGACCAAATGTCACCAAAGTACTGTATTGGTATTGTTAACATTAGTGAAAGGTGTGTTCACGTGAAATGCTCTCAGACAGAATCGGCAGAACGAAGTGATTTTGACAAATTGTATTGAAATCGGATGTTTTAGTGAAGTCAGGAGAGACGGTTACAGTGGTGTGATCACCCTGACCGGTATTATTCTTTAAATGCACATGCCTGACCGAAGATTTAAAAATGTACAATAGCATGCTACTGCATTACCTGTCATTGGCCTTTTGGGTTACCGGGTAACGACAATCAAACATCCTGGCTACACCCCCCCAAATCTGATTGTAGTGAGTGGGAGTGGCTTGTGCAGGACAGCGACAGCCTGAACAGCTATATAGCCCACCCCTAAATGTTAAGCAGCACAATAGGCGAGTCCCTCTATAGGTTAAACACGTGCTATTGCATGCATAACCTCTGATTGGCTGATCAGGTTGGTTGGTTACCCGGTCACCTGCCGATGTGACACACCTGTCCTCCTTACTGAAGCTGAATGGAAGGGCCCTGAATGATAAAAGCTGAAACCATTTTTGAATGGTGGGTGAGGTTTGGTTCTCCTTTCAAGGCTTGTGGCTTCCCCTCATTCTGGCTCTCTGCTGCTGTCCAGGGCTGCGTTCCAATAGTCCGTCTCCCGCGCTTCACCTCGCTCTTCCTGCTTAATCTCTAGATGTTTTCCTCGATCTGCATTGTACCCGCTGCTCCAATTGCAGAATGCGCACCGTCTTGGGCACCGAGGATACATCAGTGTATCCTAACATTGGTTTGTGTTGATCTGCTTTTACACACAAACCTTCATTCATTTAACCTTTATTTAGTTATTTGTTGTGTTATCTTTTGGATTTATGTCAATAAAATGTGATAAACTACTACTTTCACTGTGTGGTGGTTTCCCTCTATGGTTGCGATTGCCTGAGAAAGTCGTAACTCTTAAATGACACTAAGAATGTGATCTCACCAAGTTATATGTTGAGGTTTGAGTTTTCAAAAAGCTTAGCCAGTATTTAGATGCCAAGTGTCCTCTAATGTCGTAATGTAATGTAATAACATAGAGCCAATGAGAGCTCTTAGCCTATTGGTGGAGCCCAACCATAGACTGTATAACATAGTCACCTAGTATAGTAGTAGTAGTAGTAGTACTAGTAGTAGTAGTACTAGTACTAGTAGTAGTAATAGTAGTACTAGTAGTAGTAGTAGTAATAATAGTACTAGTAGTAGTACTAGTAGTAGTACTAGTAGTAGTACTAGTAGTAGTAGTAGTAATAATAGTACTAGTAGTAGTAGTACTAGTAGTAGTACTAGTAGTAGTAGTACTAGTAGTACTAGTAGTAGTACTAAAGTTTAACTGGTTTATTTCTACTCCACAGTTTAAGATGTTAAACTGCCTTGATTGTTTTTCAGCCCCCCTGAGTCACTTTGAATAATAATAATAATAATAATAATAATAATAATATAAGTGTATAATGTATAATGTAGAAATGTATTATTATTATTGTTATTAGTAGTAGTAGTAGTTGCTATGGTAATGGGGTGGTTTTATATCCAGCAGGTTGAATCAACAATCCAATCCATTTAAAAGATGAACTATAAAACACTGAAACTACGGCCGCTCTCCTCCCTCATAACTACACTGCATGTGTCATTAGTCATCCACACGTATGCACTACACAACACGCAACACAACACGCAACACACACACTGCCAAACGTACCGCCAGGTGAAGGTAAGTATGTCAGCGGTCCAAGCAGTTTTAGATTAAATGAAAGTCATTAAATATTTAATTAAACCATCATCATCTTTTAGATTTCAACCCTCCCTATGAGCTCCTCTCTTCCCAGCATGCCGTTCTGCTGGGCCAAACCAAAACCATTCACAAAGTCTTGTTTCCAGTCACTTTGTGGGGGGGAGAGAGGAGTACAACTTTAATTTGCTGCCATTTTTACAACAAAATCATCTCTCGCCTCGCAGAATGTCCTCAAAAACACTCAGAAACTAACCGAGAACAATTCAGCATGTCAACAAAAAACACAAACAAGACGAAACGGAGGAAACATTGAAGATATTCTAACAACAGAACAGAAGTGGAAAATAAAATAAAATTGCAAAACAAAATGTCTACTAACTAATTACACGAGACCCGTATTGGAGACGTCTTGGTAACCATGACGACCGACTCTACTTGTTCTGCTTCTACTTTCCTCTCTTCAAAGCGTCTTCAGAGTTTCCTGTGGTGAATGTTTGTGTGCATAGTGGTTGTGCAATAAGGCGTCAACACCATAATACCCACCGACCATTCAGTCGTCTCCATGACAACGGCTACAATCTCTGAAATGACCTTTTAAAGTGGACCAAAGGAATATAATCATTACATCTTTTCGTTCACAACCTTTTTCGCATTTTTTTGAAAAATTATCAAATGTATTTTCCAAAACGTATTCCCCCCCCCCCACACGTCTTAAGGCAACACAGGAAGTGATGCGGTCCCAGCGTCCCCCAGTAATACAGGAGTAATACATGTAAAACACTTCCTTCATTCATTCTTGTGTATGTGTGTTGTCAACTGCCTTTCAAAATAAAGGTCCCCCACAAACTAAATCAGGGTTTCACGAAACAGGTTTGCGAACTTTCAAATGCTTAAATCCGCATTCTGGGACATCACTGACACATAAAACTGGTCATTGGTTTCCCCCCCTTAAAAAAACACCCACAGGTGTGTGTGGTTACACAGGTGTGGTCCCGGGTGTGCGTCCAGTTCAGCGTGTGTGTGTGTGTGTGTGTGTGTGTGTGTGTGTGTGTGTGTGTGTGTGTGTGTGTGTGTGTGTGTGTGTGTGTGTGTGTGTGTGTGTGTGTGTGTGTACAGGCTGCATGCAGTATCAGTCCGTCTGTCTGCGCTTGTACTTTAACAACGACAGCTTGCTATGCTACTGGCGAGCGCCCAGGACTCAGGTCTCAAGTCTCAGGACTCAGGGTTCAGGACTCAGGACTCAGGGTTCAGGACTCAGGACTCAGGGTTCAGGGTTTGGCGATGTGGACTTCACTGCCGCCGCCGCCATTGGTGGTGGTGGTGGTGGTGATGATGTACTGCGTGGGGGGCTGCTGATTGGCCGGCTGCTGCTGCTGCTGCTGCTGCTGCTGCTGCTGCTGCTGCTGCTGCTGCTGCTGCTCAGGGGGGGGGTCTCCGTGTCCCTGTGGGGGGGTCTGGGCCACCGAGACCTGCTTGGGCTCCAGGTCCGACTGGCCGTCTGAGATCACATAGTGGGTCTGGAGGAGCACCACACACACACATGCACACAGAGGTCACGACCCGAAGGGAAACACATTACAATGACAGACAGACAGACAGATCTTGTACGCATTTATTGTGAAAACAATAAACATACTGTTGGGAAAATAAAATAATAATTGATTCAGGCATTAAAAAAATGTGGAATATAAATGCGATCAATTTTGCAAAACACGAACACACACACACACACACACACACACACACACACACACACACACGCACACTTTGACTGACCGTTTTAACCTGGCTGCTGTTGCCGGCGGCGCCCGGGGCGCTGGTCTCGGCGATGACATACTGGGCGTGAGGTAGAGCCATCATCTGGATCTCAGAGGCTGCAGGGAAACACGAGAACACGTCTACACACGTCTACACACGTCTACACACGTCTACACACGTCTACACACGGTACGTCTACACACGGTACGTCTACACAGGTCAACACACGTCTACACACGTCTACACACGGTACGTCTACACACGTCAGCACACACGTCTACACACGGTACGTCTACACACGTCAGCACACACGTCTACACACGGTACGTCTACACACGTCAGCACACGTCAGCACACGTCAGCACACGTCAGCACACACGTCTACACACGTCTACACACGGTACGTCTACACACGTCTACACACGTCAGCACACGTCAGCACACGTCTACACACGTCTACACACGTCTACACACGTCTACACACGGTACGTCTACACACGTCAGCACACGTCTACACACGTCTACACACGGTACGTCTACACACGTCAACACACGTCTACACACGTCTACACACGTCTACACACGTCTACACACGGTACGTCTACACACGTCAACACACGTCAACACACGTCAACACACGTCTACACACGGTACGTCTACACACGTCAACACACGTCAACACACGTCTACACACGGTACGTCTACACACGTCTACACACGTCTACACACATCTACACACGTCTACACACGGTACGTCAACACACGTCTACACACGTCTACACACGGTACGTCTACACAGGTCAACACACGTCTACACACGTCTACACACGTCTACACACAGTACGTCTACACAGGTCTACACACGTCTACACAGGTCTACACACGTCTACACACGTCTACACACGTCAACACACGTCTACACACATCTACACACGGTATGTCTACACACGTCTACACACGTCAACACACGGTACGTCTACACACGTCTACACACGTCTACACACGTCTACACACGGTACGCCTACACACGTCTACACACGTCAACACACGTCAACACACGTCTACACACGGTACGTCTACACACGTCAACACACGTCAACACACGTCTACACACGTCTACACACGTCTACACACGGTACGTCTACACACGTCAACACACGTCAACACACGTCAACACACGTCTACACACGGTACGTCTACACACGTCAACACACGTCAACACACGTCTACACACGGTACGTCTACACACGTCTACACACGTCTACACACATCTACACACGTCTACACACGGTACGTCAACACACGTCTACACACGTCTACACACGGTACGTCTACACAGGTCAACACACGTCTACACACGTCTACACACGTCTACACACAGTACGTCTACACAGGTCTACACACGTCTACACAGGTCTACACACGTCTACACACGTCTACACACGTCAACACACGTCTACACACATCTACACACGGTATGTCTACACACGTCTACACACGTCAACACACGGTACGTCTACACACGTCTACACACGTCTACACACGTCTACACACGGTACGCCTACACACGTCTACACACGTCAACACACGTCAACACACGTCTACACACGGTACGTCTACACACGTCAACACACGTCAACACACGTCTACACACGGTACGTCAACACACGTCTACACACGTCTACACACGTCAGCACACGTCAGCACACGTCAGCACACGTCAGCACACGTCAGCACACGGTACGTCTACACACGTCAGCACACGTCTACACACGTCTACACACGTCAGCACACGGTACGTCTACACACGTCAGCACACGTCTACACACGTCTACACACGTCTACACACGTCTACACACGTCTACACACGGTACGTCAACACACGTCTACACACGTCTACACACGTCAGCACACGTCAGCACACGTCAGCACACGTCAGCACACGTCAGCACACGGTACGTCTACACACGTCTGCACACGTCAGCACACGTCTACACACGTCTACACACGTCAACACACGGTACGTCTACACAGGTCAACACACGTCAACACACGTCTACACACGGTACGTTTACACACGTAAACACACGTCAACACACGTCTACACACGGTACGTCTACACACGTCTACACACGGTACGTCTACACACGTCAACACACGGTACGTCTACACACGTCTACACACGGTACGTCTACACACGTCTACACACGTCTACACACACGTAAACAACACAAACACAACACATGCAAACAACATGTTAAGTAAACACGCAAACAGACGTAAACAATGCGCGTAAACGCCCATGTAAACACGCACATAAGCGAACGCGCGTAAAACACAAAAACACGTAAAAAAAACCCAACAACAAGCGCCCAGCGGACAGGCGGCGTACGCACGGTAACCACGGTAATTCCAGTTGCTGGGGATGTATGCGTGCTGCACGGTGTTGCCTTGCTGCTGCGTGGCGGGGCTCTGCAGGGCGTGGCTCTGGGTCAGGGTCACCGGGGTCAGCTGACCCGGACTCATCTCCTGACCCGTCTGCTGCTGGGAGGAGGCGGGGCTAAGAGGCTGACCGGTCACCTGACGCAGAGAGAGGAGAGGAGAGGCGACAGTTTGGGTCGGTCTGCTGGTAGCGCGCGGCGTTCACACGGCCAGGGGGTTCGATTCCCACTGGGGCCGCCCTCATAAATATATGTTTACCTGGCTAGTGCTCACCTGGCTAGTGCTCACCTGGCTAGAGTTTGATTGGCTAATGTTTTAGGTGGTGTTCACTGGAGTTTACCGGGCTGGTGTTCACCTGGCTGGTGTTCACCTGGCTGGTGTTTTGGGTGGTGTGTTCACCTGGCTGGGGTTCACCTGGCTGGTGTTCACCTGGCTGGGGTTCACCTGGCTGGTGTTTACCTGGCTGGTGTTTTGGGTGGTGTGTTTACCTGGCTGGTGTTTACCTGGCTGGTGTTTACCTGGCTGGTGTTTTGGGTGGTGTGTTCACCTGGCTGGGGTTCACCTGGCTGGTGTTCACCTGGCTGGTGTTTACCTGGCTGGGGTTCACCTGGCTGGGGTTTACCTGGCTGGTGTTTACCTGGCTGGGGTTTTGGGCGGTGTGTTTACCTGGCTGGGGTTCACCTGGCTGGGGTTTTGGGTGGTGTGTTCACCTGGCTGGGGTTCACCTGGCTGGTGTTTACCTGGCTGGTGTTTTGGGTGGTGTGTTTACCTGGCTGGGGTTCACCTGGCTGGGGTTTACCTGGCTGGGGTTTTGGGTGGTGTGTTTACCTGGCTGGGGTTCACCTGGCTGGTGTTTTGGGTGGTGTGTTCACCTGGCTGGGGTTCACCTGGCTGGGGTTCACCTGGCTGGTGTTTACCTGGCTGGGGTTTACCTGGCTGGGGTTCACCTGGCTGGGGTTCACCTGGCTGGGGTTCACCTGGCTGGGGTTCACCTGGCTGGTGTTTACCTGGCTGGTGTTTTGGGCGGTGCCGCTGGGCTCGGAGACCTGGATCTGCTGGACCTGGATGGAGTGCTGGCTGTAGCCGTGCTGCTGCTCGTGCAGCTGGTTGACGTCCACCGCGGCGTTCTGAGCGTGCGGAGAAGACGCCTGCACAGAAACCAAACGACGCCAACACCCATGAGGCTCCGCTCGGTTGACTGACTCAGCACAACTTCCCAATATGTAACGCTTAAAAAAAAACAGTTAGCGGTGGGAAATATGACACAGGGTCGACTCCAAGGTCACGTGGGTTCGGTTTCTATCCCACAATGCATTCTGAAGTTCAGCTCAGGAAGTACTTCTGCACTAACGTGAGCAGATTTCTGGAATAACGGACATTTAGTAGTTTGGCGGTCCATATATCAACAACATATCCCACGGTATTATTTCTGAAATAAAAAAAGGGGACATAATTACTACTACATAATTATTACTATTATTAATAACTGCCTATTCCATCTGATGCCAATTGCTCTGTCCTATGTAACTGTCTTTAATTTATTCTGTATTTTATTGTCGTTTCCTTTTCTTTTGTGTATATCTCTGTACGGTGTCCTTGAGTGCCAAGAAAGGCGCTTTTAAATAAAATGTATTATTATTATTTATTATTATTATAATCACATTTTGCCTATTGCTATCATGGTAGAGATGTAGTACTGTAGGAAAGGATTGGGCAGTACATGCCTGATGGTTTACTATGATGTGTTTTAATAAAACTATCCAAGTAGGAATAGGGAATCGATCTATATTGTATTGATAGCCGATTGTTTAGGATCGGTCCTGCTTATGGTATTAAGCCGATAGTGCAGTGAGGACGTGTCACAGCCTTTCAGATGGACACGAGAATAATTACCAACTGTCTCGAAATGAATATTCATCACCAAGCTGGAACCTTTGCCATTTCAAAATCTAGTACTATATTTTTAGAAGGGGGGGGGGGGCGTCTGGTCCCTCTAGTCTCAAAGGGCTTCGCAGGCCATCGAAGTCCGAGCACATGTCCGTCCCGGTCCGTCCACACCCATCCCTGGTGGCTCCGCCCCCACTGTGTGCTCCTACCTGCGCCACCTGCACCACCTGCAGCTGGATGTGCTGCGGCGGCGCCAGGGACCCGGGGATGTACTGGATCCTCTGGTAGTCTCCCTGCGCCGTGCGGTAGTCCGTGGTCAGCGTCTGGGACAGCTCCGTCATCGCCTGAGTCAGCAGGTCTGTGGTCTGCCAAACACAATCAATAAAGGTTAAAAAATGAAATAAAAATGTACGTAATCCTTTTATCCTTTTAGTAGACTTTTTCGATCGTGGGAGCGGCAGAGAGATCGAGCGCCGGTATGTCTCGGTGGAGCGCAAAGGGAACCGAACCGGCGACCCGGTCCGGTTACCCTGACGACTGACTGGCTACAGCGGCTAACGCGTTAGCATGACACGTCAGCATGCTCACCACGACGGCCTCCGAGGTGGTCCCGTCGGCGTTGATGACGGCGGGGGCGCTGCTGATGACGGCGGCGGTGGTCAGCGGCGTCTGGATGGTCAGCTGGCCGAACTCCGGGTGCTTCTTCCGGATGTGCTGCACCATCTTAGTCTGGGATTTAATTATGACATTCGAAACGCATGAAAAATGATTTGTATTTGGTGACGTGTGCACACTGTGACTTCGGCGTTGGCTGTCAGACTGTCATCGGTTTTGACCGGGAAGCTAACGCTAACGCTAACGCTGACCTTGCTGCTGTACTGCTTGGCGCAGTGTGGGCAGCAGACGGGCGCCGAGGCGATGGTCCCGGTCAGCTGGGTGTGGGTGCTCAGCATGGGGTCCGGCTCGCCCGGCGCCGCCGGCCGCAGCTTCCTGATGCTGGGGGGGAGCTCCGACCCGGGGTGGTTCTTCAGGATGTGGGCTTTCCTCTTGCTGGCGCTCTTATACACCTGCAGGGACACCGGAGGAGACCATGTTGTCTTCACAGGGCTTGGATGGGTCTCAGGAATAAGATTAGTT
>JAOPHQ010003456.1:0-17500 GCA_030340625.1 Merluccius polli
TGGTCCCCTGCGGTGACCCCTGACCCCTCCTGGGTCACGGGGACACACGACCCTCAGTTTGAAGACCACTGCTCGTCTAGAGGATGAACAGCAGCAGCCGTTTGCGTCTCCTACCCGTTGGAGTCCTGCACACACTCAGGTTTCTTCTTCTTCTGCGTGACGTAGCGCTTCCTCACGCACACGAAGAAGGCGACGAGGAAGAGCAGGCCCAGGACACTGGCGCAGATCACCATGATCTCCACAGAGCCGATCAGAGGAGACACCTGGACATGTGGACAGGGGCGGTGATTGGTTGGTTGATTGAGTTAATGGATTTGATTGATTCATTGGTCGGCCAATTAGCCGACTGACCGGCTAGGCTGGTCTGAATAACAGCTGAGTAATGGATGACAGTGTAGTGGCTAGGGGGACCGAAAGTTTCTGGGTTCGATCCCCAATGTCTGCAGTCTACCTGTAGGCCTCCTAGAGCAAGATGACCCCTAACCCCTACCTGTTCCCCTACGTTCAAGTGCTGCCTGCTCCTTAATGACCTGTATCTGGATTCACTGTCTAACCCCTACCTGCTCCTTAATGAATCTGAATTATGTGTAAGTTGCTTTGGATAAAACCGTCTTGTAAATTACTAAATGTAAAGAAAAAATATATTTTTGGTTTGTGACTTAGACTAATGACACATGTGGGCATGAGGCTAGACCAGTATAGTAGACCAGTACTGCTATGCAGTATATTATACTGCTATAACACTGCTATACAGTATATTATACTGCTATAATGCTGCTATACAGTATATTATACTGCTATAATGCTGCTATACAGTATATTATACTGCTATAATGCTGCTATACAGTATATTATACTGCTATAATGCTGCTATACAGTATATTATACTGCTATAATGCTGCTACACAGTATATTATAGCTATACTGCTATAATGCTGCTATACAGTGTATTATACTGCTATAATGCTGCTATACAGTATATTATACTGCTATAATGCTGCTATACAGTATATTATACTGCTATAATGCTGCTATACGTATATTATACTGCTATAATGCTGCTATACAGTATATTATACTGCTATAATGCTGCTATACAGTATATTATACTGCTATAATGCTGCTATACAGTATATTGTACTGCTATGCTGCTATACAGTATATTGTACTGCTATGCTGCTATACAGTATATTATAGCTATACTGCTATAATGCTGCTATACAGTATATTATACTGCTATAATGCTGCTATACAGTATATTATAGCTATGCTGCTATAATGCTACAGCTGAATAGTCTTTGCGTTAGTGGAGTTGTCTTTGTTTCGGGCCAAACACACACAGAAGTGGAGGCTCTCATGGAGTCTCTTCCAGTAACGCCTGCGTCATCCGCAGAAGCTGAACAAAGCTTTGGTTCCTCAGGAGGCTCAGAACAGGACTTGGGTCCACAATGGGTCAGGGTTGACTGAACCATGTGGCTTTATGTCATATTCATGAGGCTGAAGTCGACCTCGGCTAAACTATACATTTCTTTCCATGACATAGACGCCCCATGGCCTGGCGGTTTGAGGCTAACTCTGTTCCCTCAGCATTGTGTAGCCGGCTGGGAAACAGAACGGTAAAGGAAAGTTTTGTTTTATAAAAGAGGACTTGAGTTTTACTTTTAGTATAGTTCAACAGTAAAGCGACTTTGAGTACCACAGAAAGCGCTATAAATGTGATTTATTATTAACAGACAAACATATTGTCTTCTCTCCAGACACTGGAGAGAAGACAATATTTAACACAACTTTTCAACCGTAATTTGTAATTTCACGCTGTTAACATAGAGTATTGATCTACTTTCAAAAGCATAAGAATAAAACAGTTTTGCTCAATAAGGGACCTGCAAAAGTAATTATTTTTACATTAAAGATGTGATTTCGACTGTCATGGCTTGTGTGCAGATTCAAACTTCGAAGCCTAAGGTTTTTGTTTTCGAGAATTATTTAGAGGCTCATTATTAAGGGCTCATTCTCATTCTCTTCAGTCGGCTTCAATACATAGTTGAGATGTATAGAAATCTTTCTGTAACACATATGGGATATGAAAGTCCAGGGGTTTATAAATAATTTAAAATTAATTCATTTATCATTGATGTAAATAGTTTTAAATGAGAAAAGTTGATCTACAGGAGAATAAATATTTGAAAGCAGTACAGAACGCCAGAGCCTTACTGCATTATATTACATTGTATTTTGAATGGTTTTACTTGACATAAATAAAGACATTTCCACCATGAATTGATATAGAAAAGGCACAAATTGGTGCATACACATTCACCATAATGTAGGAAATTAAACCCCCCCCCCCCCTCCCTTTCCATCGATGTAGGGGGAGCTACGGTGGCCTGTAAGGTACTAAATAAAAGGCATGTCTTTGTTTAAGTAGCGTGAGAATTGAATTGCATTAAGGAAATGCAATGATGAAATGAATACGGAAAATATCAAAAGGGATTATTAAAAGCAAATGTTAACTGACTCATTTAACCGGCTCTTTCAGAAGCAGATTAATAATGGTTTGTAAATCCAACTATAAATGTACTCCTAAGTGTCTGCTTAATAATTTATTCCCTCAACTATTTCATTTTGTGCTCCATAAGAAAGCTCTTTTGATAATTGTTTAAT
The DNA here is from genome assembly GCA_030340625.1 of Merluccius polli. Taxonomy (NCBI): domain Eukaryota; kingdom Metazoa; phylum Chordata; class Actinopteri; order Gadiformes; family Merlucciidae; genus Merluccius; species Merluccius polli. The sequence continues at coordinate 2,665 of JAOPHQ010003456.1, forward strand.
GCGTTCTTTAAATGGGTCAGTTATTTCCTTCATTATTTCCGTGGCCGTATTCGACCTCCACAGCGTGGGAGCAGAGAGAGGCTGCGTGAGTCTGTGCAGGTGAGACCTACCAGGGGCAGAGGGTCGCAGTGTATGGACCCCTCAGAGAACTCGCAGTCATAGCCTCCAGGACAAGGGTTGGGCGAACACTCGTCAATCAGGTTGTGGCACCTATGGGGGGGGGGGGGGGGGGGGAGGCAGAACCAGTGTTAGACTCACACTGTGTTGCCTGGTCTTCTGATGTTTTAGTCAGATTAGTCTGCCAAACTTGAAGTGTGTGGAGATCCTGCTACCGCCGTGGATGTGTGGATGTGTGGATGTGAGGATGTGTGGATGTGTGGATGTCTGGATGTCTGGAGGTGTGGATGTCTGGATGTGTGGATGTGAGGATGTGTGGATGTGAGGATGTGTGGATGTGTGGATGTGTGGATGTGAGGATGTGTGGATGTCTGGATGTGTGGATGTATGGATGTGTGGATGTGAGGATGTGTGGATGTCTGGATGTCTGGAGGTGTGGATGTCTGGATGTGTGGATGTGAGGATGTGTGGATGTGAGGATGTGTGGATGTGAGGATGTGTGGATGTCTGGATGTGTGGATGTATGGATGTGGGGATGTGTGGATGTGAGGATGTGTGGATGTGTGGATGTATGGATGTGGGGATGTGTGGATGTGTGGATGTGTGGATGTGAGGATGTGTGGATGTGTGGACGTGTGGAGGTGTGGATGTGGGGATGTGGATGTGTGGATGTGTGGATGTGTGGATGTGTGGATGTGTGGATGTCTGGATGTGGGGATGTGTGGATGTGAGGATGTGTGGATGTGAGGATGTGTGGATGTGAGGATGTCTGGATGTGTGGATGTCTGGATGTGTGGATGTATGGATGTATGGATGTGTGGATGTGTGGATGTGAGGATGTGTGGATGTGTGGATATGTGGATGTGTGGAGCTCTGTCTGAGGAGAGAGGCTTAAGCGCCTTGGACACTTATAGTATAACTGCCTTAAAGTTCTAATTAGCAAATACAACATCGATCATTAACGCTCATGCTCAACGATGGTACGCCCCCCCCCCCTCCTCCCCCTCCTTCCTGACGTCTCAGCCCAAAACTCATTTCTCCAACTCTCAACTTCAGTTATACTTGCACTAGTAGTTTTACTTGAGAGAGAAAGTCTGCTGTATTGTATAAAGTAATGTGTGCCTATCACAGAGCAGTTTGAAGCCAAGTGTTGTTGTTGACTGCCAGCACAACAACAAGGAGCTGGGGGAGACAACTGGAACCAGGACCAGACACTTGGCGGGAGAGCGGCGGTCAAATTTGGACTACCAGGGCGAGAAAACGCCTGCTTTTGTAAGAGCGGGCGTTTTCTCAGCACAGTCCTCTATCTGCGCCGCACAGACGCGTCGCTGAGCCCGCAGGAGTGACTGGCGCCGCGCCCGTTGCGGTGTGATGTTGCTGTGGGACATTAAGCACACTGGGGGGATTTTTATCTCGGTGCCAAGACAGCAGAGAGGAATCAGCGAGCGCAGTCCCGCAGTGAAACATCTGGCTGTTATCAAAGAGTCCGAGAGCAGCGCCACTAAACGCCACGAGACAACTTCCCTTTTTCCTTTGTCTGCTGAGCCGCCTGACGTCGTGACGAATGCCGCCGCCGCCGGTTTGCGTTGCTCATCTCCACAAAGTGAGACGTTACTGATTTGAATGTGTCCACACTCCTGTTTGGAGAATCACTTAATTTTCTTTTAATGACCTTTTAATGACCGCTCGATCCAATCTGAACCATCCCTGTATTCTGTCCAGCAGGGTTTCAGCGCTGGGGCGTTTTCTGCGGTTACTTCCATTTCAATTGCGTGCACTGATTGTTATCAGCCGCGGTCGGAAGTCCCTTCGGATGAAAGTGTCTGCTTAATGACTAAATGTAAAATTCATATGCAACCCTGTCAACACTGTCCTTATTTCAAGCTAATGGACCACAGTAGGAAGGCTGTGGAGAGTGGAAAGCGGTGGCTGTGTGCCAGCCATTCGCTCGTCGTGTCCCTGTGGGGAACCGGGGCTATTAATCCTTGGCCTTGTGACCCCCCTGTCCCCCGTCGGGAACAAAGCAAGTCGGTAGCGGCGTAAAGCCCCTCCCTGCTGGCTAGCCTGGTGGGGTCTATACTTGTGCACCGCCGTACCTAAAAGGAACGGACCCACGGTTAATGTGATGAGCTGCACCTGCTCCAGGCCAGCCAGAGCAACGAGCAAACGGCGTGGAGAGAGTGAGCGTTAATCACCGAAATTAAACACAGCTACCTCTTAAGCAAAATGCAAATCCTCCTGAGAAAATAATCGCATCATCACACATCTTTATTAAAAGTGAACCTAGAAAACGCTGTGGATAATACATCAGAAACAATGTCCTCCTCACTAGCGGTTACGGTACCTGCGGCGGCTGCCATGGTGAAGTAAACCGAGTCACGCCCCATAAGCTAGCTAGTTTATTAGCTAGCTAGCTAGTTTATTAGCTAGTTTATTAGCTTGTGATTCGCGTCCCTCACAGCGGGTGGAACTTGTCATAATGTTAGCGATAAGAAAGCCCACCCATTCAGAGGGAAGATATGATTGGTCAATTTTACTGTCATTTAAAACATAATGTCTCACTGAATAACTATTACCGGACCCTCTGGGAAATGACAGCGGGACCACCAATCACAGAGCTGCACAGCATTTTCTTCTCAACAACTGCCGTCAGCAGCATGCTGATAGGCTGACAGAGGGGCTTCTTTCATTTAACCCTTCACAGTCCAACACACATTGAAGAGGCCGGTTTGAAGGGTTTATTTCCTCAGAAACATTTTAGTTTAGATGTTGATTGTCAAATTATGAATGAATAAAATCAAATTAGAACATAATTAGTTTTGTTTGTGAGTGTGTGTGTGTATGTTTTTAGTGTGTGCGTGTATGTGTGTGTGTGTTTAGTGTGTGTATTTTATATATAGTGTGTGTGTGTGTGTGTGTGATTAGTGTGTGCGTGTGTGTTAATGTGTGTATTTTATATATAGTGTGTGTGCGTGTGTGTGTATGTGTGTGTGTGTGTGATTAGTGTGTGTGTGTTTAGTGTGTGTATGTTTTATAGTGTGTGTGTGTGTGTGTGTGTGATTAGTGTGTGTGTGTACATATAGTGTGTGTATGTTTTGTAGTGTGTGTGTGTGTGATTAGCATGTGTGTGTGTTTAGTGTGTGTATGTTTCATAGTGTGTGTGTTTAGTGTGTGTATGTTCTATAGTGTGTGTGTGTGTTTTCAGTGAGTGTGTGCGTCTCACCGCGCTCCAGTGGTGTCCAGGGAGCAGTTACAGATGTATCCCTGACCCCTGGCTGTGCACACGCAGGGCTGCGAGGCGCAGGGGTTGTGTGTGAGCGCGCAGCGCGGGCCGTAGTAGTGACCCGGACAAACACACAGCGGCTCTGGAGGGAAATCAAACGCACCCAAATGTGTTAGGTTCTTGGTATAGGTTCAATTTTATTTAATCACATGATCTACTTTATTGTCCTTATTTTAGGCCCTCATTTAATGACCTGTGTCCAGTGAATATAGATTAATTTAAATTAATTTTATATTATATTTAAGACGTTAATTGCTTTTAATGTTTTTATGAATGTATTGTTTGTGATGACTGCTGCTGCAACTTGGAATTGCCAAACTGTTTTTCACTGTTTTTCGAGCAATGACAATACATTTTCTGATTCTGAGTCTTATAGTATAGGAATGAAATCATACAAAATTATTAATACATTTATATTATATATAAATACATTTAAAAAATAATATATATATATATATATATATATATAATGTTTCAGTATATTACATCACATTCAATTATATTATATTATATATATTAAGACATACCAAGAAATCGGCCAAGAAAATACTTTCATCTCCAATCTTAGTTTTCAGAATCATGAATTCCCATCTCATAAAATAACATCTACTTTATATTCTATGACGTTAGCCACTTCTGTAGCCTCCCACTAGCACCCTATAAAGGTGTGTGATCTCTATGGTCGACATGCTAGCCGTCCTTCTTTAGCCGCGGGCTAGTGATCTAAGGTAATCTCGACAAACACACTTCAGAAATGCGTTATGAGTTATTTTTCTGAAAGGCTTACAGGGGTTGCGGTATTGTTGTCCTCCGAACAACACAGATCTTTATCCTTCCAGGCTTTCCTTTCATACTTTCATCACCCTACTGCCAGGGAGAGCAGCAGCAATATCATCCGAATAATTATTTTACAGATGACACACAGCCTGTGGATCCTGTGTTGTCTTGTTTTTGTATTAGTATATTTTTAAGCAACATTTCCCCCCCTGCTTTATTTACTCTCTATTACTCTCTATTTATTTACGCTCTATTACTAAGGACAACAACATCTCATGATTGTTGGGAATTAATCAAGTCGAATCTAATCGTATAAATACTGTAATAATGATTTTTGTGAACATCTGATTTTTGTGAACATCTGATTTGTTTCTATGTCCAGAAATGACAGATACATTTCTAAGACCCACCTCCCTCAGCCGTCTCCTTGCAGACTCCTCCATTCTGGCACAGGTCAGGGAAGCACCCCGCTAACTGGTCGCAACATTGGTACGCCCCAAACACCCTCCTGAGACCAGGCCCGGCCCACTGGCCCGCATCGCCCAGCTTGATTGGCTGCCCGTTGAACTCGAGGCCCTCCAGGCAACCGATGAAAGGGGGCGGGAGTCCCTGGGCGTCGGCGGCGACGGAGGCCAGGAGCAGTGCACCATGGGAGCGCATCATGTGGCAGCGCTCGGTGGCGGCGGAGGCGGCATGCTGGTGGTCCAGGGTCAGCTGCAGCAGCGTGGTGTTAACCTCCAGCAGCAGGTGGTGCCAGCGGCCGTCTGACACCGGCTCCGCCCGCAGGACCAGGGAGCCCGGCGGGCCGTTGCCACAGCGATACCTGAATTGCAGCTCCCCATTGGTTAACTGTGAAAAGACAGTCGGAGAAAGACAGTCAATCAACTTACACCTGCTTTAGGGACGAAGCACAGAGAGAGAGAGTGTGTGTGTGTGTGTGTGTGTGTGTGTGTGTGTGTGTGTGTGTGTGTGTGTGTGTGTGTGTGAACATGTGTGTGTGTGTGCGCTTCCTTTTGTCAAGAGGGCATAAAGGCTAGCTGGGTTTCTGTTATCAGGGCTGTCTATGATTTGCTCTCCCCTGATACCTCCACATCTGAGCTGTCACTTCCTGTAAAGGACGCCATTTTCCCCTCTCTGACAAGTCCACCTTTTCCTGCTCACCGACGCGCCTTTGTGTTCCCTTGCCCCCCATTTACATTTCAAAAGGTGACGCCTTCATGGATGACTTGAAAGGGAATTAACAGAAGCAAAACAGGTCGCGGCTGAATTTTGATTGAGTTATTTGGGGGGGGGGGGGGGTTGATGGACGAGCAGAAACAGCATCTTGTATCGTCAGCAAGCCTCTCAGATGTCAAAAATAGAAAAGAGCCACATGGGACATCCTCGGACGACCGAGTTTGTCCGGCCCTTCTGAAGACGTTCCTCTTCGCTGTGAAAACAATGTAGCGCTCGCTTCTTCTCACACGTCCTGCTCCTCCTGTATCTCTTAATCCCCTGCGGAGTCGCGGGCGTCGCTGTTTGAGTTTGCATCAGAAGGATAAGGTTTTCCATCGCGTGGCGTGTGTTGATGTGAAGAGGGAGTAGAAGAAGCAGGACATGCCGTTTCCATCACCCATCACGGCTACTTGATCGGTTTAAAGAATTATTCATGAAGCTGAAAAGACCAATGCTTCATTATTCAGTTTTAAACCGGTGGGGGGGGGGGGGCGCTTTTAATGTGGTACAGTAGACCGAGTACTGAATGAAATTGAATGCAAGGGAACCTGATGTTATTAGGAGTTTGGTCTAGACCTGCTCCATTTGAAAAGTGCCCTGAGATAATTTCTGTTATGAATTGGCGCTATACAAATAAAATTGAATTGAATTGAATTGAATGCTCTCCCACCTCCGGCACCCAGAAACATCAATAACTGCAGGGGGGGATTGTTTTTGCAGATTGTGTGCGGTTGAGCTGGTTTTGCAGCCTCACCAGGCCTGAGTCAGACTGATTGGACTCTGGGTCTGGGTGGGGCTGCACACCTGTGGTGCATGAGCAATAATGGCACCCAGGATCAACCAGCTATCACCACCCACTCAGGAGAGAGCCACTGTCATGTGAGAGTGCTACTTTTGCTCGGCGTGTACCAGGATTTATACGTCAACATCTACCTCTGTCTTGCGTCAGAGGAGCCCAGAAAAGCCAATTACATGGCGTGTGGCGGGAGGTAACTGCTACACTCCACATAAGAGGCTTGATTCATCTTAAAGTGGCTCAGTTCTCATCACCAACCAGAGAAGGGAAAGACCAAAGCACTCGTAGTTCCCACAGACCGATCGCATGGACCAATCGCACGCCACTTCCACAGAACCGGGGCGCACCACAATGCAGGTTGAAAGGTCACTGATGAAACACTTCCAACCCCATGAAGGTCAGAGAAGATGCTGGTATCGTTCAGAATCGATCCGGGAATGTGAACTCCTAGTGAGCTCTGCCCCTCACATTCGGAAATATTTCCCAACAACATGCATACCACCACATGAAAAGACTTCTAATCCTAGACCCCAATCGACCCTAAACCTAGACCCCGATCAACTCTAAACCTAGACCCCAATCGACCCTAAACCCAGACCACAATCGACCCCAAACCCAGACCCCAGTCGGCCCTAAACTTAGACCCCAAACAACCCTAAACCCAGACCTCAATCGACCAGAAACTTAGACCCCAATCGGCCCTTAACCCAGACCCCATTTGACCATAAACCCAGACCCTGCCGGAAAGTAAAACCCAGTGGGGAAGGAGGGACATTTGCTTCCTAGCAGTGAAATATAGCCAATATATTGCACTCCCACCACATTAAGTAACATAACATAAAGATAAAGAGCTCAGAGCTAGACTGCTTATTCACATAAAAGATGCCAAAAACAGCAACCATTAGAAAAAGATCCATCAGATAAGCCCATCTGTGCTGAACAGCTTCAGCTTTATAAAAAGAAAGACAACATTTGAAAAGTTTTAAATTACGAGTAAACACTAGAGCCACACGGTAAACAAACTTTCAATGCATTCTCATCTGGGAGAAAGAGAGACGCCTCAGCCTCATTCCACTTGCAGTAACATGGCGGTGATTGATAGCTTTAGGTTTGTGTTAACAATATGCCCTTTAAGGACAAGGAACACAAACATTGATTTGAAATAATGGCCACAGGCGATGCATGTATATCTACTGACTGATACAGACTGATGGATATACTTAGGTGTTAAATGGAGGTCGCATGCAGAGTACACATATACGGCGTGCGTGTAAATCCAGTTGCCTATGCTTTGTCGTTCTGACATGGTGTGACCTTTTCAAACATTCATTGTTTTCGATCATTTTGTACATTTCTAATGCAATGCGCAATTTCCTGTTCGTATTATTATAATCAGGATTCTATTCTCTATTTGTTAGTGTAAAAGTATGCGTTCATATTTGTTATTTTGGCATATGGAGTAGCAGGGGACTGCTGACTTTCAAATGTTGGTGAAGGTCTCATAAAGTATAAAAAGTAAGTATAATTATTCCTAAAAAACGGGCCGAATACTAGTAATCAACAGTGGGACATCGACACTACTGGCAGATGGAGAGAGATTATATATATATATATATATATATATATATATATATATATATATATATATATATATATATAATATCAATATCTCACAAGGCCAACATGAATGGACAAAAATGTATATGATCAGACCTAAAAATGAGGTCACAGTCAAAAAAAAGTTTGGGAGGCCCTGATCTAGACGTGTATGTGGTGGCCGTTACCGCGGAGACATACCTGCAAGGTGCCCCAGTCACTGGCGTTTGTGGCCATGAGAAGCCCCTGTTTCCGGAAGGTCCTGAACCTCAGTGAGACCCTGAAACCCTGGGCGTCCTCGTCCATGTGGTGGAGGTACCTGAGGTAGCCCTCGCCGGTGAACCTCAGGGCCGAGCCTGGAACAAAAGGACGGATGTCAGCCTCAGGGATTGCATTGATCCCCATCGACATCGACTCCCGCTTGGCATTTTACATGAAATACCAGATCTGTGGGGGTTATATATCAACATGTGAGGGTATTAGGAAATATATGTTCTGAAAGACTCGCCCGAAGGCTGAGGGCACCCTGACCTTCATGGAAAACATACAGCGGGGACAAGAAGGTTGCTGAAAAAAAAGAAAAACCTGACGCCAAGCTTCTTGCCAGTGCATTTCCTTTGTTGTTATTGAGTGTGGCAGTGGGGAGAATGGAGATGAAACTGGGAGCAAATTAAAAGTAACAGGTTTTCTCTCCTCTGACGCGCGCGCTCTGATGTGCGTCATGGCAGCTGCGGGAAACTGCGAGATAAATTGTGTGAATTCTGTTCGATTCTGTGCTTTCTATTGTTTGAGCTCGTCTCTCTATATATTAGACACAGGACTTTCTTTCATCCAAATCCACAGTAAACAAACGAACAAATGAATGGATGAATAAATTATTGAATTGAATACATTAATTTTCAACTGCTAAACACGGACTGCACTGATAGAAACACAGGAAAACACACCGTGTCTCAGAAGGCAGTATTTCACTCAGCCTTAGCTATTTAACGTCAGCAATCAAAGTAAGTGCAGCCTTAAGGGGTCTCACACTGAATGAAGAAGAGATCACCAGCTGGCCCTCAGCTCAAGATATTTAATGGATTATTAAGGTATTAATCAGGCTGGAAAGGTTTGACTTAAATAAATCACTCCCGCCCTCCTATGAATTCTAGACCCCTGGCCTCATCTCTCTCTGGTGGTTTGTGATTCATGGCTCGCTCTTTCTGACTCCACTAAATCGTCCGCGATGCCTCCTTCTCCTTCCTCCTCCTCAACCCTGAAGCGAGGCCGACCCGACCCGACCGCAGAGTCGGGTCTCACATAGTCGAAACTTCTCCCCCCCTTCTAGGAGGGAAGATGTTGAAGGTGTAAGGTAGGGGTCCCATATTCCATTGATTCCCAACCGGGACAAATTATTGAGTTTTGTATGCATATACAATTGCATATGTACAGTATTATGGATTAGGGTTATGGTACCTACTTTCCAGAAGCCCTGCTCCATTTCACCTCCTCTATGCTGGAAGACAGTAATCCCTAAAGGAACGCCACCTCTTAAAGCAGAGGATGCTACGCTAAGCCTGGCGGAGACCCGGCTGCTCGGTTTCAGGGTGGATCAACAGGAAAACAGGCTAATTGGACTGGACCCCTGAAGGGGCCGGAGGAAGTTGTGGTGCTCTAACCTTGAAGAATTAGATAATCACTGTCTCAAATGGATGTGGTCTTTCCCCCAAGTGGTTTGGAAAGGTGTGGAAGTGTGAAGATACACCAACCAGGCGTATCCTTGGCTTAGCAAAATGTCTTAGTACTTAAGACACTCTGTCACTTTAGATAAAATTTCAATAATGGAGCGTATATGGTCAATAATGTTGACCTCTATTCCCAATTATGCTTACATTAGGACTGGGAGATATGGCCAAAATCTATACTATAATGAAGTACTTTTTCATATCAGTCGATACGATAATTATTAGGATATCAGTCAATTAGTGTGTTAACTGGGTATTTTTTGCTTCTGACTGAAGCCTGAATACAATACAATTACATTTAATTATATTATTTGTCAATAATCATTCTTTCAACTTTTTTTTACCAGAGTAAAATACAAATATGTGCTTGAATGCTGTCAAATGTATATCCTAAATATCGGAAATGTATTTTAAAAATATATCGTTATCGTGGCAGATTTTATTGCGATTGATATTAATATCGATATATATTAATACATATTAATACCCCTAGGTTACATTGAAATTATGCATTTACATGTAATCTTTTTTTGACGTTCTTTGCTCTTCTTTTGTTGCACTTTATGATTATTTTACTGCCCTAAACTTTCTGCCGCCGCACTCCTCTGGGATAGATAAACTTTATCTGGAGGAAGGAAGTGGAAGGAGTTATGATTCACACCCGCCGCTGTGTGATTCGCACAACTGAGTCACCGCTCAGAAGAGCCCAAACTGTAAATCACACACCCAACCAATTAGACGTCAGACTCATGCCATTCTAGACACACACGCTCCAGATATAATATGTGCATTATGGGATTCAATTAGAATTTATACATGAGATAAATGTGATGTGGAACCGGAGGTGATGTGATGTTCCATTGAGGAATAAATAATGCACTTGTTGTTCTGAGTTGTTAATGTGATTACTAAATGACTACACTGACCTCGCGAAGCGCACTAAATCCAAGGGAATGTAAATATTCATCCAGTCATCCAAACAAACACGTACGTCCTTGTCAGTCGAACCACAAATGCACAACCTAGCGGTCGGCGCTTTGCTGAAAGCTCATCATGTGTTCACGTCTCTACTCTTTCATTCGTTCATTCGTTCTCTTTCTTTCATTCATTCATTCTTTCTTTCTTTCTTTATTTCTCTCTTTCTTTCTTTCTTTCTTCCTTTCTTTCTTTCTTTCTTTCTTTCTCTTTGCAGTTGTAATTATAGGACTCTCTCTCTCTCTCTCTCTCTCTCTCTCCCCCCCCCCCCCCCCCCTTCTGGCCGTACCATTACAGGGACACACGCTCTCCCAGGCGTGGTGCGGGGTGATGAAGCTGGCCCTGGCGGTGGTGTAGTGGTTGAGTCGGTCTCCCGCCAGCCGCACGGCGTTCCTGCACCCCCGCGGCGGGCAGCCGGTCCCCAGGCAGCCGTTGTGGCTCACCCTCTGGATACTGAGCCCCAGGGTGTCCTCCAGGTCTGAGAAAATACCTGGCACACAGCAGAAAAAAAGCATTATATATATATATATATATATATATATATATATATATATATATATATATATATATATAATGCTTTTTTTATGCTATTTGTTTGTTTGTTTTTGTTTTTTATTATTGTATTTTAATTAATTTCTTGGGGGGTTTCTGTTATTATCATGTTTCTTGTTAAGCACATTGAGTTGCACTTGTGCATGAAATGGGCTATATATAAATAAACTTACCTTACCTTACCTTACTATATACTATGTATATAGTACATACTACTAGTATATACTATATATATAGTATGTACTAGTATATACTCATAAAGAACTCGTAAAGAAAATGTAATTCAAGGTTTTATAGCCTTCAGCTTGGGGCTCAAAGTGTATAAGAAATGTGGGTGTCACAGCAGAAGTACAGGACAGTATTAAAAAGACCAATTAAAAATGAAAGATTTGTGATACATAATGATTGGCTGTCTGCACTCCATCCATTTTTCTTTTTGTTCTTCTGTGTAAATGTTGTATGTTGTATTGTACATTATTTCAGGTCAGGTCTTGGCCAGGTCACCTTTGTACATTTTAAATCTCAATGTGTTCTGCCTGGATAAATACAGGCAAAAAAAACAAAGAGAGAAAGAAATATAAAATACATAAAGAAAGACAGCTCACCTGCTAGACGGGCGGTGGGGAGGGACTGGACCGCCCCATCCAGGGGCCTCCAGATCAGCAGGGCCTCCAGGACCTGGGAGTGGGGCAGCTGCTGCAGGCTGGCCAGGTACAGCTCCTGCCTGGGCACTCCCAAGGCGAGTCCCAGGCTTCGCTGGAGGCCTCTCCAGTGATCCCCGAGGAACTCCCCTGGGGTCATCCTCAGCAGCTGGAGGGTCAACCCGGCGTCCAGCACCCGCTGGTCCGCCACCCACACGTGAACCTTGACCCAGGTCCAGACGCTGAACTTCCCGTCGGTCACGCTGACGTTGAGCGCGTACGAGCCGGGCTCCAGGGCCTCGTCCGCCCAGATCTTGCCGTCGGCGCCGTCGATGGAGAAGCGCCCCCCCGCGGGGCTCTCCGAGACCAGGCTGTAGGCCAGCACGTCCTGGAGGTCCTGGTCGCTGGCGTGCAGCCGGCCGATGACCCGGTTGGCGAAGAGCCCCCCGGTGGTGGTGACGAAGACCTCGAGCGGGACCACAGAGGGGGGGTAGCGGCTTTGCTCCGTCACGTTAATGTTCACCACGCAGATGGAGGAGAGGGGCGGGTGGCCGCTGTCCGTCACCTGGACCGCCGGAAACACGCAGGAAACACACGCCATGCATCAGATACATGCATCAGACATGCATCTTACATACATGTATCAGATACACATCTTAAATATGTAAGAAACACGTAGCAGATACACATCTTTCATATATCAAATACACATCTTTAATATATCAAATACAGCAATGCATGCAGCAATCCTACGTGATATTGTAGTTTTGCTTTTTGCGTTATTAAAATGACAAAATGAAAAGGTAAAACGATCAATCAAGCGATTCTGCAGCTGTGGTCTCCGCTGCCTCTGATTCAGGCAGGGAAAGATACGCATTATGAATTTACTTTTCTTTCTTCTTCTCCGACTATTCGAATATTTGTTTGAAAAAGATTATCCAAAGCTTGAAATGATGTTTTCGGGCCAGTCCTTCAGCCAATCAGCACTGCAAGCCCCACCCCCAAATTTCCTGTACTTTTGGAAAATACTACTGGGTTAATCCCTGTATTTGTGTTATGTATACTTTCTTTAATGCACACAATGTATTTTATTTATTGTTTCATTGTGTGTTTATGTAAATCACGTCGCGCTACGTACTGTTTTGTATTGAAATGTGTTACACAAATAAAGTTGAATCTCATTGAATCAGTGAGGTTTACACAGACCTGTATCTTCAGCTGATGTTGCGCACGCACTTTCTTCCTGAGCGGCGCAGCGAGGGACAGCAGGCCGCCCTGGTCGACGTGGAAACGGCGGTCCTCGTTGCCGCTGACGATGTGGAAGGAGAAGGGGGGGCCGTTCTTGGGCTCGTCTCGGTCCGTGACCCGGAGCTGCAGGACCCCGCTGCCGAACGCCTCGCCCTCCTACACGACACGAACACACACACACACACACACACACACACAACGCCAACCTGTTTAACAGCAATGTCAACCTGTGTGTGAACCACAGTTAAAATGTTTGGCACTGGCAATAAACTGTTTAAACTAGTGTGAACCTATTTTACAATGCAACGCTGTCAAAAACATCACTTTCACAGTCACCACACCACAACTTCTTCTTCTTCTTCTTCTTCTTCTTCTTCTTCTTCTTCTTCTTCTTCTTCTTCTTCACTCAGTCTGGCTTCTCATCCAGCTCCACAGCACAGGAGGAACATCTACACATGCAGTACCGCAAGTGGCCACCGGTCTCTACCTCCACAGGCTCCTCAACAGAGCTGAGATCAAACTGAGGTTCTCGTTCGGTGGGAGGGAGGGAGGGAGGGAGGGAGGGATGTGCCAACATACGGTCTACCAGGGCCAAGTCAACCACCAGGAGGAAAACCAAACAAGCCAGCATGTAAATCACAGGGAGCAGCGTGTAGGAACACAACGGCCACTTCTTGGCTCGCAAATCAGTGGTGTGTGTGTGTGTGTGTGTGTGTGTGTGCGTCAGCACCTGGCACACCTTGAGAGGGCTTGTGATGTTGAGTCCTTCTCAGACATGTCAGCCGCTGCCAAGCGGTGTGATATGGAAGTTATGCAATCCAATAGACAATTGTATTGAACTGGTGAACACTTAATTCATCCAAAGCCACTTGGCATCATTTTGGGAGCAGGTTGGCGTTGGGGGGCATCTTGCTCAAAGATGGGGGTCAGGTGAGGGCTTTTTTACGGTATGTCGATATATCTTCAAACGAGATATGAGGATGAGACAATACCGTTTATATCGATATAGTTTGACGTTGCGTTAAAATACAAAAGCAGTTTCTTCCGTAAAGCAGTGCCAGTGTTTGCCGCCACTCACTCAAGTTCTCCTGCAACACTTGGGATAGAAATAGGTAAACTAATGCGCTGCGTAAATCAAATTTTGAGAAAGTAAAAGTGGTTTTCTATGTCTCAAAGCTTTCCAGCGAGGTATAATTTGTGGTATTCCCTAAATCCTCACCCAGGAAAGAAAGTGTGCATTAACATCCACACAGCGCTGAGCTGAAGAGGCGGACGGGAACGGAGCGATTGCGCAATACATGTAACCCAATCGTGAGCTTAACTAAAGTAGACACGTTATTTAGGTTCTGCTTACATTTTTATTGTTATTTGCATTTGCTGTGTATTTTGTTAAGCAGGAGAGGAAAACCTGTAATTGTACTGCATTTCAACCAGTCTGTTATTGAAGAAGCATTCTCAGAGATCTATTTTTTATCTAATATAGGCTATTTATTTTATATCATTTTTAATTTACATGTTATATAAGATATATTGTGCAGCTGTATATTTTCAGACAGGGAAAGAAAACCTATCTTTGCATTTTATTGTGATCACTGTTTTAATAAAAGTACTCACATGTGGCTTTGACTTGCAACTGAACATTTAGCCCACGTCGCAGAAAATACCGAGATATATACTGTGCATCGCAATTCACACACACACACACACACACACACACACACACACACACACACACACGCACACACACACACACACACACACACACACACACACGCACACACACACACACACACATATTAAAATAAACACACACACGAAGAAAAGTGTGAGCAGAGCAGCTGAATTCCCGGCACACAGCTCGGCCCTTTGATCTCTACATAGATCAGACACCCTCCTGCTGGGAGCTGGG
>JAOPHQ010003456.1:25000-60000 GCA_030340625.1 Merluccius polli
TATGCAATAAAAATTATGAAATTATGGAATATGTTTTATTTTACTGGCGGAAATGTGCTTCCATACCACCCTGAGGCGAGCCTGTGGCGTTAGCCATGTTGAGTGACATACCTGCAGAAAAATACTGGGTTGAATAGTGTTAAAAGCGAATGTAAAGTCTACAAATAAAACCTTTTGCGAGTGAGAAAGCGAGAGAGAGAGAGAGAGAGAGAGAGAGATAAAGAAACTAGATGGATGAATAGGAGACAGGAGAGAACAAAGACAGTGAGAAAGAGAAAGAGATATAAGTACGGCTAGGGAAGCGTAATGCATTCACTTGAGAGGAAGAAAAAAAAGAAATTGCCCTGTTTTTCTGAATACCTCAAAATCCTGCGAGGAGATCACCTGCCTGGTGTACCGTTACGCTTGCTGCCGCTAATCAGCCTGACCCTCCAGCAGCACTATACGATTTCAAGCACAGGGTCAAACCAAGCTCCTCTAGAGAGTCTGTGGCCATCCTGGTTCATTCTGCCAGTAGCACATGCTTATCTCAAAGTTCAGGCCATGCATGTATGCAAGTCCTCACTCTCTCACCCGCTACTTGGATAACTGCGGCTAATTCTAGAGCTAATGCATGCAAACAAGCCCTGACCGCCGGGGGATGCGTGCATTGATCAGACCGCGGCGGTGGCCCCCGGCGTGTTTGATGACTCTAGGTGACCTTGACCTTGGACTCATTCGAAATGTCTGTGGCCCTATCCGCTTTATCTGTTACAACTCTGTGTTACGATGGTGACCACGGGTAACAGGCAATGCATGCGTCGCGCGTGCCACACCGAGCACATGTATGCCCTTCGCCTCCAGGCTTGGGTAAACCTGCTGAACCGCACTGGTGATGGGGATTGGAACCGTTTCCCAGGAACGAGGAGTATAAGGTCTCAGGTAGGAATGAGAGAGGCAAATGTTGTTTATAGTATATATAGTATATAGTATATATAGTAATAGTATATTCAATTCTACTTTTCTTCTCTTTGACAGGGATATCTTGCAAGTTGGAGTCAGCAGTTGGCAGTTTTCCTTAACCTTCTTCTAAATGATTAGCGGTGTGGAGCTTGTGTGGCTTCTAGCGCCCCCCCAGGTGATTTGGGGAATTACAACACAAATATTTTATCAATTTGATAAATCTGTTTTTCCTTTTCTGTTTTCCTGTAGGCCTACTAAACATGCGTATACAACATCCGGTAACACTTTACAATAAGGTACGCAAAAAGTGGGTAGTAACGAATGATGAATGACCAGGGCCCTAACTGGGGCCCTAACTGGGGCCCTAACTGGGCCCTAACTGGGCCCTAAGTGACAGTTACTCAGTAACTACTGAGGAGTTACTGGTAAACAGACTAGGGGACTACTGTATTCATTACTGAGTAACGAATGATGAACAACCAGGGCCCTAACTGGGGCCCTAACTGGGGCCCTAAGTGACAGTTACTCAGTAACGAATACAGTAGTCCCCTAGTCTGTTTACCAGTAATTCCCTGTCACTTAGGGCCCCAGTTAGGGCCCCAGTTAGGGCCCTGGTTGTTCATCATTCGTTACTCATTCGTTCAGGGGCGATTCTAGGGTCAGAGCTTTAGGGGTGCTGAGCACCCAATGAGCCCCACTGCCACCACCCACACTTTTTTCACACAAAAACAAAAAATATGTCTATTGAAAAATAACTTTATCATTCACACACACACACACACACACACACACACACACACACACACACACACACACACACACACACAGTAACGCTAGGAGTTAGTATATACTATGCCCCCATGAATGTGATGTGATTATTATTGTTGCAAAGCCTGGTTCAGGTTAAATCCTCTGTAAAACATGAATGAATACAGCAAAAGAAAAACATTTAACTTTATTTTATTGTCTGGTTTGATAGTCAGACAACTGAAAAATAACAGATATAAATCTATGAATAAATAACAATTAATTTAAAAAGCCACAGTGAGTGTTTTCACACATACTGGTGGTATACAGTGATGTGTCGTTTTGTTTGTTTTCACTCTGGTCCAAACGCAGGGTTCCCAAGTTGCAAAAACTCATTTCCGGGAGCCCCCAACGGGGGGGGGGGGGGGGGGGCTATCAGAGATTTTTGTTGAGCGGGGGGGGGGTGGCTATCGAAGATTTTTTGCGGGGGGGGGGGGGGGGGGATTTCCGGGAGATTGTACATGATTTGCTTGCATCAGGGAGACGCTATTGATTTGCGGGAGACTCCCGGAACTTCCGGGAGACTTGGGATGTCTGCAAACGCCGCACCACTGGCAGGGCTTCATGTTTCCATGACGACGGACCAGAAAAGACGCGCGAATTACGCAAGTTATTTACACAATTTACGTAATTTACGCAAATTACGTAAGTTATTTACGTAATTTACGTAACTTACGCAAGTTACGCAATTTGCGTAAGTTACGTTATTTACGTAACTTACGTAAGTTATTTACGTAATTTACGCAAATTGCGTAACTTACGCAGATTACGTAAGTTATTTACGTAAGTCACGTAAGTTACGTAAGTCACGTAAGTTACGCAATTTACGCAATTTGCGTAAGTTACGTGACTTACGTAACTTACGTAAGTTATTTACGTAAGTCACGTAAGTTACGTAAGTCACGTAACTTACGCAAATTGCGTAACTTACGTAAATTGTGTAAGTTACGTTATTTACGTAACTGACGTCATGTTGACATGACTCCCGATTGTTAAAATGAGTCTCAAAGTAACGATAAACTTTAACAACAGAGACACACGTACGCACTACACAGGTACTTGTGGCGCTGCTGTTTCTGCTTAATAAATGGATTCCAGTTCGACTGTAGCCGCGCTAATGGCGCTAACGGAGCTAACCGGGCTAACAGAGCTAACTGGTAAACGGTGCCTGGACTCCAGCACTCACCGATATGGTATCGGAATCGGAACAACTCTCGGTAAAAGGAAAGAAGTGTGAGACAGCTTTGGAGCACTTACTGAGTTGATTCACAACACTACAACTAAACAGATCTCACTCTGCGTGAGTCGCGCTGGACGGTCGGGCTGCGGAGCGGTGCAGAGGAGAAGGAGGGGTGAGAAGAGGATGATACCATTTGCTAAGCGGGGATGTTTTCATTTTCGTCCTTAACATATACATTTTAAACCACAAACTACGGAGTATGTTTTGGACATTATTTAACCCTGTCAAAGACAAACACAATTTTTAGAATAACATTTCTTACCCAAGTTTTAGGGGTGCTGAGCCAAATGGGCTAGCCTCGCCCCTGCATTCGTTCCTCAGTAACTACCCACTTTTTGCGTACCTTATTGTAAAGTGTTACCCAACATCCTCATGAGGATGTTGTATACGCATCTTTAAACAATTAATTGTTTGTTTTCTTTTTATCATCATATTTTATCATATTGCCCCCAGGCCCGGATTGGTTATTCAGTATCTAGAACAAGAGCAATGGTGAAAAAACCTGCTGGGACACGCCATCGAAATACATGATGTTCACAATCACTGATACTACACACGCGCACGTCGCACACACGCACACACACACAGAAACTTGTACCCACACACACACACACACACACACACACACACCTATTCTCACATCTGCACACACACACACACACACACAGAAACTTGTACCCACACACACACACACCTATTCTCACATCTGCACACACACACACACACACACACAAACCTGTACCCACACACACACCTGTACACGCACACAGATATACACATACAGATACGCACCGATACCAACAGGCACACACTTTCACATACATGGGCACACAGACACGTACACGCACACACCCACCCACACACACACACGCACACACACAGCGTAGAGATGATGAGTGTGTGTGTGGGTGAGGGGGGATTTGTCACAACTTGTTCTTACACACAAAAGAATGTCCCAGCATGTTGTGATTCAGCCGTTGTGCTGAAGCGTCCGCCGTTCCACTCATCATTAGTCATCACATGTAAAGGTCACAGGGCGCCGCCAATCGAGACCCATTTAGCGGCGCCATTCGAAACAGATGTTACAGGTGTGGAGCGTGTAAGTGAAGTGAAGTGTGAAGACGGTATCTGCAGATGTAACGTGCGGCCATGACAGTGGCGAGGGCTCTCTCTCTCTCTGTCTCTCTCTGTGTGTCTCTCTCTGTGTCTCTCTCTGTGTCTCTCTCTCTCTCTCTCTCTCTCTCTCTCTCTCTCTTGTGTGTGTGTGTTGACAGCTGGGTTATCCTGGGTGCCATTATTACTCTGCACCACAGGTGTGCAGCGCCGACCGGCCCAGGGTCCGATCAGTTTGACCCAGACACACACACTCCACAAGGGGGTCGGGGGTTTCTCTGGTGGGGGAGGGGGGGGGTTTCTCTGGTGGGGGAGGGGGGGGGGGGGGGGGGGGGAGGGGATAAATGGGAGGTAAATTTTTGAAGACACGCTGGTAATTGACAGTTGTATGGGTTTAACAAACTGCAGATTATTTCTATTAATCCAGTCAATTCTAGTCAAATCTAGCGATATAATTCAATAAAAACGGTGTCCATTCATTAATTATATCAATAAATGTGATTCACATTCAATAAATTAACACTCATAATTCATGTTAATGCTAATTTAGTTAGGTTAGTGCTAATCTCGGATCCAGCAGTCCTACTATATTATAGCAGATGGAGGAAACTTTCAGAAGGGATTTGAATAAGTGTATTTCTAGTGGCCAGTCTACATGTTGATTTGAAACCTTTACAGACACTTTGTTTTAGTTTTTTACTGTTTACTATTGCTGGCCGAGTTTGTGTCGGCCAATTACACGCTTACAGATCCCCGCCTCCAGCAACATGATTGGTCGAAACAAATACAAAGCAAAAGTTCACCCAGATTTGAGCTAGCCTGCCATCATTAGATATTGATCTAAAGTCTGATTTGTGAGACTAGGCTAGTGCTAATTCAGTTAGGCTAGTGATAATTAGGCTAGTTATAATTCAGTAGTACTAGTACCAATTCAGTTAGGCTAGTGCTAATTCAGGTATGCTAGTGATAATTCAGCTAGGCTAGTTATAATTCAGTAGTACGAGTACTAATTCAGTTAGGCTAGTGTTGATTCCATCAGGCTGTATTGAACCTGCATCACATGGCATGTCACATGACACGTAAGCGGTCTCACCAGTGTCGGGGTCCTTGGCGTAGAGGACGGCGAGCGGCGTCCGGACGGTGGTGTTGTCGAACACGGTCACCTCGTAGCGGTTGGAGGAGAACCGCGGCGGGTTGTCGTTCATGTCCTGGACCATCAGCAAGATGTCCACCTGGCACGAACTCCCGCCGCCATCCGTCGCCTTGACAACCAGGTTATGCTCCACCTTCTGCTCGCGGTCCAACCAGGCCAAGGTGAAGAGGTCCCCTGGAGAGGGTGGATGGAGATTAGTAAAGCTGGTGGTCACCTCTGAATCAGCAACTTTTTTACAGCTTTTTACTAAGAAATGAAATATATACTATATAGATACACACACACACACACACACACACACACACACACACACACACTCCTAGCTATTCCTGGTAGGAGGGCTCTCTCCTCATGTCAGGGTTGCCAGGTCAGTGGTTTCAGGCAGAATTGGGTTTCTATTGAGGTAGTCTGACTTACCAGATGTAGGTTGTTGGTATTCCACCCAAGCTTGCATGTGGAGATAGATCTGGCTATGCAAGACTACTATTAAAGTGTAGCCAAGGGCTGAATTAAAATCAATTCAGCTTACCTGTTGACTTGCTGAATGAAGCTATTTACAATTCCCAGTCTTTTGTTTGGTCCTTGTCATACATGTCTGTATTGAACAAGGCCAGACGCATCATGACACTAAAGTCTCACTCTTCGTCATTTTCTGAAACTTGGCAGCCCTGTGAGTATATTATTCAAATATAGTGAAGCAACATAGCATAGGGTTTCAGTTGAAATAAGGTATTGCATAACTACAGTAAATGGGCTGGTTTTGATTGGCCATTGTGTTGTCTTTGTCTATGGATGCAGAGCGTAAACCAAGCTGGTCTAGGCAGCCAGTTGTCGTATCGTCGCCGGCAAGAAGAGTCAATATTGTCACCATTATTTTTGTACATGGTCTTAGTTACGTTACATCATTGTGTCTAGTTATGAGTGTGAATGACGTCTACACGACAGAAGACTCCAGCATCAAGTCAATGAACTGTTTAAAGATCTTGGGTGATTGATTTTGACAAAAAATAGAGAAAACTTTTCTGTTTTTAATTGTGTTTTGGGTTCAACACCAAAGCTTGCATATAAGTAATACCAAGCATATTTTTCTCCTTATTCATTCTGCGTGTTACCATGGAGAAGGGCCTTACCCCGGGCACAACTGCAGTCATAGCTTTGATGGTCATGTTAATATTTTATTGTTCAAAAAAGAACAAGGTCTTCAGTGCAATTTGCAGGCCAGAGAGTGAGGAGACAGATTACAAGTAAGGATAAACATAATGTATAATTAAAGAAAGTATGCCTCGCATCCGCCCACTGAGACAGCATCGCAAAGAAGCACTCTCATCTGGTCTAACTCTCTCAGCATGGGCTAAAAGTATTAGCCGGGGTCGATGACGCTATCGCTAACTCAAGCAAACGGCTCGACTCACTAGTGGGATTGAAGTGCGCGGCTGAGTTACCTGTCCACTGGTTGAGGTGAAACTTGTCTGCGTCGGGGCCATGCAGGGTGTAGGAGACAAAGCCGTGGGCGCCCGTGTCGCGGTCCGACGCCGACACTTTGAGGATGAACATGTTGGACTGGGAGTTCTCCATCACCACCTCCGTGTAAACCAGCTAGCCACAAAGACAAGTTTAGCATTAGCGCCACAGCATCGACACGACTCAATGCTACTGTTGGCACGGGCTATGCGGGAAAATGCGGACAAAGATTGGAACAGGTCTGGTTTTACTGTATAACATATCTACACTGACCTAGTGACACTGTAAAGCATATCTAAGCTATAAAACACTGTAAAACACATCTAAACTGACCTGGTTATACTTTAAAACACTGTAAAACACATCTAAACTGATCTGGTTATACTTTAAAACACTGTAAAACACATCTAAACTGATCTGGTTATACTTTAAAACACTGTAAAACACATCTAAACTGACCTGGTTATACTTTAAAACACTGTAAAACACATCTACACTGCCCTGGTTATACTTTAAAACACTGTAAAACACATCTAAACTGACCTGGTTATACTTTAAAACACTGTAAAACACATCTACACTGCCCTGGTTATACTGTAAAACATATATAAACTGATCTGGTTACACTGTAATACATATCTAAACTGTAAAAACACTGTAAAACACATCTACACTGACCTGGTTGTACTGTAAAACACTGTAAAACACATCTACACTGCCCTGGTTGTACTTTAAAACACTGTTAAACACATCTTCACTGACCTGGTGACACTGTAAACCACATCTACACTGACCTGGTTGTACTTTAAAACATACTACACTGACCTGGTCATACTGTAAAACATATCTAAACTATAAAACACTGTAAAACACATCTACACTGCCCTGGTTATACTGTAAAACACATGTTCAGTGACCTGGTTGTACTTTAAAACATACTACATTGACCTGGTGATACTGTAAAACACATGTTCACTGACCTGGTGACACTCTGGGCTGTTGTCGTTGACGTCCAGCACATGGACCTCTGCGGTGGCGAGGGCCTGGAACTTTCCGTCGGTGGCGGTGATCTGCAGGATGTAGCGGTCCTTCGCCTCCCTGTCCAGGGGCTCCTTCAGGATCAGACCCCACTCCCCTTCCTCCTCCTGGATGATGGCAAACTGCCCCAGAGGGTCGCCGTCTGCACAGCACAGCATACATCACATGGTTAGTGAGGAACCAATTACTGCAAGGCATAGAGGCTGGTGGTTACGGCGTTGGGGTGACTCCCAGGCAAAAAGGTTCTGGGTTCGAGCCCGCAGTCTGCCTATCTCTTATTTACTATTTAGTAATTTAGCTGATGCTTTTATCCAAGGACACTTGTGAATTGTGAATTTAGATACATGTCTTTAAGGAGCAGGTAGGGGTTAGGGGGCATCTTGCTCAAAGGATATCTACAGGTAGTGGTGTGGAAATTGGGGTTTGAACCCAGAACCTTTCGGCTGGGAGTCATATACCGTAACCACTAGAGGCTATACGCCTCCTTAACCTGTAGGTATGCTTGGACAAGACGCCTAACCCCTTACCTGCACCTTAACGACATGTAGCTACAAAAAAGTGACTAAATAGTGAATAATAGTAAATAGTATAGCAACAGGTTAGCGCACTAGCGGTGGGGCCAGGTGAGATCACTGTCACACCACCTGACACCTGAGCTCCCATCAGATCTCCTGTATCATTATCATTCAAATGATTAGCACTGTGTGTAAGGGATAATGCACAGCAAGCCGGTCATTATTGCAAAATTTGCGTCAGGTCCTGAATCACCCTGTCTTTGTTTATTACGCAATGATGACCGGCTCACTGTCTGTGCATTATCCTGCTTATTACACAGCAATACTTTATGAAGAAATTAATACATACACCCGTTAGATTCTATGGTTGGAAATAGCATAGCAGTTATTCAGAAATAAAAAATCTGTTATTCAGAAATAACAGACCGTAGAACGCCATAATTGTCTCCATCAAAATGGAGTATTCAACCAAGCTGTGTAATAATAAGGGCTGATAGCGCGGGAGGAGTGTGTCTCTTTTACAAGCAATAAAGGAGGTTAGGGGATGGGACGCAGTGGCTTTCACAGTTGACAAAGTGTAGACGTTAATATTTCAGCAGATAATTATAAAAGGTTTCGCAACAGCGTTCTGTAAGCCAGCCCAACTACTGTGTAAGTTCTCTCGGTGTGGCCCGCCTGTGGAAAGGAACAACAGCTCTTCGCTCTTAGCTGGAGGGAATCAGCGTTCCAGTCTACCTGGTTCTGTGTGACTCACCTGAGGTTTAACAACAACACAACCACACGCTGATGATAGAGGAGCTGCAAGATTACAATTTGAAAGAGTAGATTAATTGGTGAAGTGCACGCACGCGCGCGCACACACACACACACACACACACAGTGTGGTCCTTTGTGTTTTTGCCCACAGGCTAATGTGAAGCCTTTTGACACTGCAATGTTTTATTATTATCTTAATTTCCTTTTCCACTTGATTTATCTTCTTTTATTGTAAAGCACTAGCTATTACATTTTATTGCACAATTGCATTTTCTTATGTTATTCCTCGTTTTATTTCTTCAATGTTCGTAAAGCAAGTTGAACTGCAGCATTTTGTATGAAATGCACAATACAAATAAAGTTGAATTGAATTGAAATACGAATAAACTTGCTGGCTTGGCAACCACAAACACGTGCTGCACGCACACGAACCTGTGATGTAGCACGTCACCAGCCGGTTCTCCAGGGAGACGTCGTCGTCTCTGGTCGTCATGGAGACGATGACGCCACTGGGCCAGCGGTTCTCCAGCGTGGAGCCGCGGTACACGTCCTCGGTGAAGCGCGGCGCGTTGTCGTTCTCGTCGGTCACGGTCACCTCCACCACCACGGAGGAGGACAGCGCCTCGTCGCCGCCGTGGTCGGTGGCCACCACCAGGAAGCGGTACAGCCTGGCCGCCTCGCAGTCCACCTGGCGCCCCACCGTGACCCAGCCGCTGTCGCCGTCTATGGAGAACATGTCGCGGATGACCTCACCGCTGGCGAGGTCGCCTCCGGGCACCGGCTCCAGGCTGTAGGTCACCTGACCGTTGATGTCCATGTCTGGGTCGTTAGCGGTCACCTGGAAGCAGAAAGTGTGAAATCGATCATTTATATTTTGTTGTACTGATAGATCAATCTTTTTGATAAAACATGAAAATGTTCCAATGAAATTCGCCGACCTTTCCAATTGGCTCACTTAACTTTACCTTCTTCTTCCTCTACTTCTATCTCTTCTAATTGACCCATCTTCCCTCTCCACCCCATTCATCTACTAATCCTAAAATCCCCTTCTAAGAGCCAACCACCCCATGAGGTTTATGCCATCACCTGAATGACGGTGGTACCAGCAGGCATGTTCTCCGCCAGGTACGCCCGGTAGGGGTTGGCCTCGAACACGGGCTGGTTATCGTTCACATCCTGGACCTGGATGTTGACCGAGACCAGGGACGCCACCTCGGTACCGTTGTGGTTCCCCTGAGCCAACACGTCAATCTGGTACCACTTGGTCCTCTCGTGGTCGATGGTCTTTTGCACCAGCAAGGTGCCGCTCTCCTGGTCCAAGCTGAACACTTTGTCCTTGTTGCTGTCCACCGTGTTGCCGTTCACCAGGCTGTATATGAGAGGCGTGTCCGAATCGGCCCGCACTATTCCGATCTCCGTGCCGACGGGAACGTCTTCAGCGGTGGAGAAGCTGTACAGCGGCTCTGTGAACTTGGGCAGAGGAACCTCAGGAGCAACCACTTTCACCTGAACGGGGACCGTGGAGTTGTAGAAGGGAAGCCCTCCGTCGCGGGCCTTCACCTTGAAGTTGAAGATCTTGTTCTCCATGCCGACCAGGCTCTCCTTGATGCTGACCACACCAGTGAAAGGGTTGACCTCGATGATGTCCTCCGTCACCTCCTCCGCCTCGTCCACCATGTAGGTGACGTCGGCGTTTTTACCCTCGTCCGCGTCGTACGCCATGATCTGGATAACCGGGGAGCCTTTGTTGACAGTGGACTGGATGGACACCTGGTACTCTGAGGCCTTGAAGAGGGGAGCGTTGTCGTTCTCGTCCGTGAGGATGATCTTCACCGTGCAGAACGCCACCCTCCCTCCTCCATCTTTAGCCATCACCTTAATGGCAATGACCCGCTGGGTCGGGTTCTCCCGGTCCAGCGGCTGCGTTGTGATGATCTGCCCGCTGCCGTCGATGGCGAACTTGTCATCTGCCAGTTTGTTGATGATGGTGTAGTCCACGCTGCCGTACGGCCCGTCGTCAGGGTCTATGGCCGCCAAGCGGATCACACGCGTTCCAGCGTCCGCGTTTTCCGCCAGCTCCGCCTCATACAAGTTCTGCTTGAAGTAGGGACTGTGCCGGTTGCTGTTCATCATTTCTATGTTCACCGGCGCTGTGTTCTGAAAGACTCCATCCGACACCGCCACTGTCAGGTTGTAGGAGGGGTCCAGGTTTCTCTTACAGACGTTGGAGAAGGAGATGATGCCAGAGGATTCGTTGATGTTGAAGTGCCGGGCTTCATTTCCTGAAAGGATTCTGTACTTGAGGTTATTCAAGTCCTTGTCGTCCGGATCAGAGGCCTGAATTTTGATGACGATGTGCCCACACTTAGCCATCTCGTCCAGCGTGGCGTCATACTGGGAGTTGATAAAGTTTGGCGGGTTATCGTTGATGTCAGTGACGTTAACGATGACGTTGGCCTCACTACTAAGAGGAACAGTGCCATTGTCAGTCACTTTGATTTTTAAATTAAATTGTTTGGTGCTTTCATGATCCAGTATCCGAGTGGTTAGAATTAGTCCACTGTGGGGGTCTATCTCAAAGAAATCAGTCTCGTTCCCTTCGGTTTTTACCATTCGGAAAGTCAGCTCTTTATTTCTCCCAGAATCCCTGTCTGAGGCAGATACCTTTATAACAGAGGTGCCGACAGTAAGCCCTTCAGGTATTTCCACAGAGTAAGTCAACTTCGAGAAAATCGGAGCATTATCATTCACATCTTCCACTTCGATTTCAACAGAGGCTTCAGAGAAAGCTCCTGTCACAGAATCAGTGGCACGCACTGTCAAAACATGCATGGACTGGCTTTCATAGTCTAACGGGTTTGTGACAGTTAGCACCCCTGTTTTGAAGTCTATATGAAAATGTAGGGTAGTGTTGTCCTCCTCCAGGCTATAGATGAGACGATACCCCTCTGGATTCCTGGCCTGCACATGTAAGATGGTGGTGAAGGGGGGAACATTCTCTGGTACTTTAAGAGGATACAGCAACGTCTGGAAAACTGGATTTGTGCGGTTTCTCAGCTGGATGCTGAGTTGCGCTGTTGTGCTATGACTAGGTTCACCCTCATCTGTGGCTAGGATGATGAGGACATATTTGTTCAGAACGTCAAAGTCAAGAGGCCGTTGAAGGGACACATCTCCGACTTCAGGGTCAATCCTGAACAGACCAAAATCTTCCTCCAGGGAGTACATGATTGATCCATTTTCTCCCAGATCTCTGTCACTGGCCATTACCTGATATAAAACATCCCCTGGCTCAGAGTCCTCTGAGACCATCATAGAGAACGGCAGGTTGAGAAACTGTGGGGCATTGTCATTCACATCGTCTACATAGATCTTAACCTGGGTTGTGGTCCTTCTAGGTGGGACCCTCAGGTCTCGAACCTCAACCACTACCTCATACATGTCCTGCTCTTCTCTGTCAAAAGGGACACCTGTGGTTTCTAGAATCCCTGACGTTTGGGATATAGAGAACCGACCCATCGGGTTCAAGACGGAAAACAAAAGAGGTTCGTTCAGGTGACAGCCAGTGGGCCTGAGGGCTACTAAAGTTTTTGCCAATGATAGGTTCTCCACAATGCTGGCTGAATAGGATTCCTCCCTAAATCCAAGGCCACTTGCTGTCAAGTTAGATAAATGCACCGTGACAATAGCAGAGTCTTTATAGAGCCCATCAGATGCTTTCACAACAAGCTTGTAAAGCGGCCTGTACTCCAGGATATTGGTTACACTGATGACTCCAGTCTTGGGGTGGATTGAAAAGGCATTGTTCAGATTGCCATCCGTGATGAAATAGGTGATTTCCGAGTCGGCATCATGGGCCGCAATCTGTAAAACCTCTGTGTCTGTGACAGCTGGGAAGATGATGGATGCCTCATATTCCCTCGCCGTGAATTGCGGCGGGGAGTCATTAAGGTCCAGGATGTGAACAGTGACCTTGGCGGGATGTTCGGCATACCGCGACGGCTCCCCCGAGTCCTTCACCTGCACACTGAACTGATACACGGCCTTGGCCTCAAAATCCACCGGCGATATTAAAGACAGCGTGCCCGTACTGAGGTCTATTTTGAAAACGTTAAGCGCCTCCGGTTCTACGATGTTATAGATCAACAGTGAGTTTGAGTCTCGGTCTGCGTCGACGGCCTGGATGACCAGCGGCGTGTTCCTCTCTCCCATCACCATGCTGTTGACGTGAGCCGCCTCGCTGATCTGCCCCCGGTACTCCAGCTGCTGGAAGACGGGAGCGTTGTCGTTCTCGTCGATCACATAGACGTGGACAACTGCCTCGGACGAGGCCCCCGCCGCCGTGGAGGCCGTCACCCGGAGCTTATACGAGTCATGTTTCTCAAAGTCAAGGGGTTTCTGGACGGAAATCGAACCGGTGTAAGGGTTCATGTGAAACGTCCCATTGGGGTCTCCGCTTTTGAGTCCATAGTGCACTGCTGCCGGGCTCGAGGCCGAAATGGTGACCAGTGACATTCCAGGTGAGCTCAGCTCACTAATCTCCACAAAGTACTCTTCGGCAGGAAAGGCTGGAGGGGTTTGCTCAGAGATGAGGAGGGAGATGTGGACGGAGCAGACATCGCTACGCTGGGGGAAGCCCTGGTCGACGGCCTTCACGGTCAGGTGGAACCGGTCTTGGAGCTGGAGGTCCAAAGGTTTGGTTAAACTGATGGATCCCAGGATCGGGTCAATGGAAAATATATGGTCAATATTCCCTGTAAGGAGACAAAAGGAGAAAACTGATTATTCATGTGTTTCTTTAAAGTCAAGCAAGGCAAAGGCAAGGTTGTAATAGTGAGCTGAACATATTTCTATAATAACCTGTAAGCACACACTTCTTAACAGAGGAGAATCTTCAATAATTACAGCATATAATTGTGCATATAAACATACAATATGTTTGATTCTGAAAAATGCTTTTGATAGATCATTAAGCCCAGAGTAGTTGAAAAATGTATTGCATTCATAAATCCAAGGCAATGAAAGTAATAGACAAGTACCCTCCAAGGTATTAAAAACAGAAAGCTTTATGTGGCTTTGATTGCTGTAGAAAACACTGGGCTACAGTCTGCACTGCAGTTATATAAGGAATAAAACACACATGTCACTGCCTAATTGTGAAGCTGGGAGGTGTAGGACCACAGCAGACTTAACCTACTGCCACCCAATAAAAGGACTCCACCCACCGGAGTGCAGAGAGTAGGTGATGTCAGCGTTGCTGCCAGTGTCCTTGTCCAGCGCCTTGACCTGGACGACCTGTGACCCTGTGGCTGCCATGTTGGAGAGGCTAGCGTCGTAGCGGGGACTGAGGAAGATGGGGGAGTGGTCGTTGCAGTCCTCCACATACACCACCGCCCTCACGAAGTTCCTCTTCACCGGGATCTCCTGGTCACGGACCTGTTGAAGACACATAGCATCGCAATAGTTCATATTTCTACAACGTTGAATTGTATTGTGTTAGTTTGACTGTTGAAGTGTTAGAGGCGGATCAGCTGTTATAGTTTCACTATAGCTAGTCGGCAGTTACTGGCCTTTCATTTGTCTACAATATACTTTGAAAGCGCTGGGATTTTCTTGTGAAGCCACTCCAATTGATTGCATGCTTTGAAAGCTAATTCTGTTAAATGACTGAATGTAAATGTAATCCAGTTCCCTTCTGTGTCCCCGATCATACATCACCCTGCACTCCCATTGATTCCCATGCTGCTTTACCATGATGACGAGCGAATGGGTGGCGATGTCCTCATAGTCCAGGGCCTCGGTCAGGACCAGCACGCCGCTCTTGGGGTCCAGGTGGAAGTACTTGAGGCTGTTGGGGTGGAGGCTGTTGTGGATGGAGTAGACCAGCCTGCTGTTGGAGTCCTGATCCTCGGCACTGATCTGCAGGATGTCCTTCCAGGGAGAGGTGTCCTCTGGGACACGGACCTGAGAGACCAGAGAGCAGACGGGATCAGAGACCAGAGACCAGATCAGAGACCAGAGAGCAGACAGGATCCGAGACCAGAGACCAGATCAGAGACCAGAGAGCAGACAGGATCAGAGACCAGAGAACAAACCACAGACCAGAGAGCAGACAGGATCAGACACCAGAGACCAGATCAGAGACCAGAGAGCAGACAGGATCAGAGACCAGAGAACAAACCACAGACCAGAGAGCAGACAGGATCAGAGACCAGAGAACAGACCAGAGAGCAGGCAGAGAACAGCTAAATTAATCACGGAATTAATTAATTTTTCTCAATTAGTTTTTCTCAACTTTGAGAATAGAATAGATCTATTTAACTTGTTTACTGTCATTGCGGCGAAGATTGTAATCTTCTGGGAAGTAATCGGAGAGTGAAAACAAATTATTAACTAGGTGAACCTTTTACTTCATCGGTCTTTCGAGAACATTCGGTCATGTGACCGGCGGTGCGCCTCACCTCGTACAGCGACTTCAGGAAGGCGGGACGGTGGTCATTCATGTCCAGCACGCGGATGTAGGCCTGGGGGGGGGGGGGGGGGGGGGGGGAGCACAACACAGTCAGTGATGGAGAGTGAAGGGGGAAGGGTGAAAGTGTAGACAGTGGCGAGGGTTTTTGACCCCCGACCAAAAGGTACTGGGTTCGATCTCCAATGTCTGTAGCTGTCTGCATGCATGCCTGTGTGTGCATGTGACTGTGTGTGTGTGTGTGTCTGAGTGCTTTTGTGTGTGTGTGTGTGTGTGTGTGTGTGTGTGTTTGTGTGTCTGGACCTGTGTGGTGGCGGTGTGGTGTCCGTCCGTGACGCTGACGGTCAGGTTGTAGTTGGCGCGCCGTGCGGCGTCCAGGCGGCGGGCGATAAGGATGGTGCCTGTGTTCCTCTGGATGTCAAAGTCATGATCTTCATCACCGCCTGGGAGAGAGAGAGAGAGAGAGAGAGAGAGAGAGAGAGAGAGAGAGAGAGGTGGTGAGAGAGAGGGGAGTGAGACAGAAGGAAGGAGGGAATAAGGAGGAAGTATGGACACAGATGACAAAGTGTGTTGTACCTAACAGGCTCACCGGCCTGTTGGGTCCGATCCGCCCAGACCCTGAGGTGATTCACCACACGAGATGTGATCCAAAACCACGACCTGAATCTGTCCTTCGCTCTGTGTGTGTGCTTGTGTGTGTGTGTGTGTGTGTGTGTGTGTGTGTGTGTGTGTGTGTGTGTGTGCGCAACTGCTCTTTTCTTCTTTTCCATCTTTTTCTTTTTCCATCTCCCTTTCTTTTCTTCGACGTCATCCCTTTGTTAATCCATCTCTCTCTCTCTCTCTCTCTCTTCCCCCATATCTCTCTCTCCCCCCCTCTCTCCTCCTTGCTTCATTTCTCTCATCAGTGCCACCCCCCCCCCTGTTTTCCCCGCCCTTTCCCTCTGTTCCTGACACACTTGTTTCCGGGGGGAAGCATTTGGCGGAGACACGCCTCTAGCAGAATGCTACCTCAGGAGGCCCAGATGGTGTTTATCGGAAAAAAAAATGTCCATGCTCACAAAGTCCTACTTTTCTACATTAGACCCACAATACATGCCGTACTTCATACAGCTATAGTGGGAGTAGCAGAGGACAGGAGTGGAGGGAAAATACTGTGTTCTGATTGGGTGGCAGGGCAGAGCGGTAGAGCAAGGTCAGAGGTCAGTGACACCAGGAGAGAGGTTCACATGGTTTCTGTCTCTTTAGCGATCTCTCATCCCTCTTTCTCTACTTCTCTCTCTCTCTCTCAAAGACGTTATTATTTAACACTGTTACAGAGGAGAGGAGAGGAGAGGAGAGGAGAGGGAAGATGTGATGATGAACAGAACAGGTGGTCTGGCAAGTGAAGAGAGAGAAGAAGCTGATAATCTTCATCACACCTCCCACTGCCTCTCTCTTTCTCTCCCTCTCCTCATCTGTTATTCCTTCCTTAATCTCCTCTGCACTCCTATGGTCATCGCTCCATGAATCCTCAACACTGACCCTCTTGTAATCCAACAGCTCGAAAACTAAAGATCATGAATTCAACAACAAATGAATCACAACGGAGAATTAAATGAGAAAAAGTTGTAGAAAATGTTTCGAGAAACAACTTAAGCTGCCACCCGTATCCGACTCCTCAGAGCGGGGAAAAACAATTCCCTGATAATGCTTATTTTATAGAAGTAATACTTGGTAACTGGAATATAGGAAATTGAATTGAGTCTCATTGAAGCGGATATGTCACTGAACACAAGTGATGTCCCTGGGTTGAAAAACTGTGAATCCCAGCATTCCTCACTCCTCCATTATTCTGCTGAGCTCTAGGAAGGGGAACATCACAGCGCTTGTTTAGAGGATACTGAGACGAGTCCTCAGGTATCCCCGGTGCTACAATAGTCAGCACTATGAGCTGCGTGGCAATAATCTGAATGTCAGATATTATTTCAGCGTACGCGCAGATGGGGAAACAGAGAAAGGCATGTGAGCTACATCAGCATGCTGAGGCCCAACATGGCAGAGGCGTTGGGCAAGGCAAGGCTTTAGGGCAGCGATCTGTTCTGCCCTTTAGTGCCAAGTCAGCATTTCTCAGGACGAAAGCATTAGCATTTCTTTGTATTGATAGATTGGTATCTGTGTGTGTGTGTACTTGTGTGTCTGTGTGTTTAAGTTGTTTTTTATATATATATATACAAATAAATAAATACAAAATATATATCTGTGTGTGTGTGTACCTGTGTGGCTGTGTGTTTAAGTTGTTATATATATACATATATAAAAAAAATAAAAAAAATAAAAAATATATATCTGTGTGTGTGTGTACCTGTGTGTCTGTGTGTTTAAGTTGTTATATACGTATATACATATATAAAAAAATTAAATAAATAAAATATATATATCTGTGTGTGTGTGTACCTGTGTGTCTGTGTGTTTAAGTTGTTTTATTTATATATATATATATATATATATATATATATATATATATATATATATGTGTGTGTGTGTGCACATGCATGCGTGTGTGTGTGTTCCTCCTCTCACCTGCGATGGTGAACCACCTCAACCGGTGTGTCTCCGTCACGATGATACCGACCATGTGAGTGACAGGCTCTGTTTCCATGACAGCAAAGGTAAACTGCGGCTCGTCGAAGGTCATCGGCTCGGAGGAGGCCTTCGGCACGGCGACCCACTCCACGTCCAGGCGGGCCGTGGACGACCGCGGCGGCGCACCGCCATCTGTGGCTTTGATCTGAAAACACACGCCAAAAATAATGAAGCGGCGCTGCTACTCCATATCGAATACAATCTGTACAATCTGATCTTATCGTATATTAGCATTTCTTATCTTATCATGTCCATTATATTATCATATACTAATAGATGTATTATATATCTTATCATGTCCATCATATTATCATATAATAGTAGATAAATTATATATCTTATCATGTCCATTATATTATCATATAATAAAAGATATACTATATATTTTATCATATCTATATATTATCATATAATACAATATATATTATATATCTTATCATGTCCATTATATTATCATATAATAGTAGATATCTTTATCATTCTCCATGTGCGCCAGGGGAGAAAATTACTTTGGTTATAGGGAAGGAGTGGATGTGTATATGTGTGTGTGCGTGTGCGTGTGTGCGTGTGCGTGCGTGCGTGTGCGTGTGTGCGTGTGCGGGTGTGTGTGCGTGCGTGCGTGCGTGTGTGTGTGCACATGCGTGTGCGTGTGTGTGTGCGAGCAGGTGCGTGTGTGTGCGTATGCATGCATGTATGTGCGTCATCTTGCTCTTCTGGGCTGCAATACCTCCATCTATCTTTGTCCATGTATTCCATTGTGGGCCCTATACTTTGCATAATGCTGCAAAACAATTCATTCAGATACGATCCCTGAAAGCGCTGCCATGTTTCATGCATTCACCGCCCCCAGAAATATGTTTCAAAGCCACACTTAAACCGGAATAATTGCATGAATAGTCATAATAGTAGATACCAGGATATGTCAGAGACTAAATGTGAAACGGCGCTGTCCACAACCACAGCTGTTGGATTTGCCAAGGTTAAACGATAAGCAAACAAGAAACGTTACTGTTAATGTAGAAAGAAATGTTAATGTTAATGTAGCGAGGGATGAATAATGCCAGGGTCAGATGTCCCATATTTTATTCAGACCTATTTGTGAACATCATCATATGTGTTTACCGTGAGGATGCTGTAGTTTCCCGCCCAAAAGCCGCCCTGCGACGTCACCGCCCCGGTGCGCGGGTCCACCTGGAACCTGTCGTCCGCGTTGTCATGGAGACTGTAGGTGACGTCGGCGTTCGCGCCCTCGTCGTCGTCGCGGGCGACCATGCGGCACACCTCCTGGGCGGCGGTGGCGCGCTGCCGCCGCTCGGGCAGCGTGACGTGGAACAGCTTGTCGGTGAACTTGGGCCGGCTGTCGTTCTCGTCCAGGACCCGGACGATCACCGTGGCGGTGGAGCTCAGCGCCGGGGACCCGCCGTCTGAGACTATGACCTTGGGGAGGGGGTGGAGGAAACGTTAGGATGGGTCAGGTGACAGCGCAGTCATCTGAGACTATGACCTGGGGGAAGGGGTGGAGGAAACGATGGGTTAGGTGACAGCACAGGGGTCTGGCACTATGACCTTGGGGAGGGGGTGGAGGAAACGTTAGGATGGGTCAGGTGACAGCGCAGTCATCTGAGACTATGACCTGGGGGAAGGGGTGGAGGAAACGATGGGTTAGGTGACAGCACAGGGGTCTGGCACTATGACCTTGGGGAGGGGGTGGAGGAAACGTTAGGATGGGTCAGGTGACAGCGCAGTCGTCTGACACTATGACCTTGGGGAGGGGGTGGAGGAAACGATGGGTTAGGTGACAGCGCAGGGGTCTGAGACTATGACCTTGGGGAGGGGGTGGAGGAAACGTTAGGATGGGTTAGGTTAGGTGACAGCACAGGGGTCTGACACTATGACCTTGGGGAGGGGGTGGAGGAAACGTTAGGATGGGTCAGGTGACAGCGCAGTCGTCTGACACTATGACCTTGGGGAAGGGGTGGAGGAAACGTTAGGATGGGTCAGGTGACAGCGCAGTGGTCTGACACTATGACCTTGGGGGGAAGGGGTGGAGGAAACGACAGGTTAGGGGACAGCACAGGGGTCTGAGACTATGACCTTGGGGAAGGGGTGGAGGAAACGATGGGTTAGGTTAGGTGACAGCGCAGGGGTCTGACACTATGACCTTGGGGGGAAGGGGTGGAGGAAACGTTAGGATGGGTTAGGTGACAGCACAGGGGTCTGAGACTATGACCTGGGGGAAGGGGTGGAGGAAACAATGGGTTAGGTGACAGCACAGGGGTCTGACACTATGACCTTGGGGAAGGGGTGGAGGAAACGATGGGTTAGGTGACAGCGCAGGGGTCTGAGACTATGACCTTGGGGGGAAGGGGTGGAGGAAATGTTAGGATGGGTTAGGTGACAGCGCAGGGGTCTGACACTATGACCTGGGGGAAGGGGTGGAGGAAACGTTAGGATGGGTTAGGTGACAGCGCAGGGGTCTGAGACTATGACCTGGGGGAAGGGGTGGAGGAAACGTTAGGATGGGTTAGGTGACAGCGCAGTCGTCTGACACTATGACCTGGGGGAAGGGGTGGAGGAAACGATGGGTTAGGTTAGGTGACAGCGCAGGGGTCTGACACTATGACCTTGGGGGGAAGGGGTGG
Source organism: Merluccius polli (assembly GCA_030340625.1). Classification (NCBI taxonomy): domain Eukaryota; kingdom Metazoa; phylum Chordata; class Actinopteri; order Gadiformes; family Merlucciidae; genus Merluccius; species Merluccius polli. The sequence continues at coordinate 45,759 of JAOPHQ010003456.1, forward strand.
AGGAAACGTTAGGATGGGTTAGGTGACAGCGCAGGGGTCTGAGACTATGACCTTGGGGAAGGGGTGGAGGAAACGATGGGTTAGGTGACAGCGCAGGGGTCTGAGACTATGACCTTGGGGGGAAGGGGTGGAGGAAACGATGGGTTAGGTGACAGCGCAGGGGTCTGAGACTATGACCTTGGGGAAGGGGTGGAGGAAACGATGGGTTAGGTGACAGCGCAGGGGTCTGAGACTATGACCTTGGGGAAGGGGTGGAGGAAACGATGGGTTAGGTTAGGTGACAGCGCAGGGGTCTGAGACTATGACCTTGGGGAGGGGGTGGAGGAAACGATGGGTTAGGTGACAGCACAGGGGTCTGACACCAAGGCCATGGGGGAAGGGGTGGAGGAAACGTTAGGATGGGTTAGGTGACAGCACAGGGGTCTGAGACTATGACCTTGGGGAGGGGGTGGAGGAAACGATGGGTTAGGTGACAGCACAGGGGTCTGAGACTATGACCTTGGGGAGGGGGTGGAGGAAACGATGGGTTAGGTGACAGCACAGGGGTCTGAGACTATGACCTTGGGGAGGGGGTGGAGGAAACGATGGGTTAGGTGACAGCACAGGGGTCTGACACCAAGGCCATGGGGAAGGGGTGGAGGAAACGATGGGTTAGGTTAGGTGACAGCGCAGGGGTCTGAGACTATGACCTTGGGGAGGGGGTGGAGGAAACGATGGGTTAGGTGACAGCACAGGGGTCTGACACCAAGGCCATGGGGGAAGGGGTGGAGGAAACGTTAGGATGGGTTAGGTGACAGCACAGGGGTCTGAGACTATGACCTTGGGGAGGGGGTGGAGGAAACGATGGGTTAGGTGACAGCACAGGGGTCTGAGACTATGACCTTGGGGAGGGGGTGGAGGAAACGATGGGTTAGGTGACAGCACAGGGGTCTGAGACTATGACCTTGGGGAGGGGGTGGAGGAAACGATGGGTTAGGTGACAGCACAGGGGTCTGACACCAAGGCCATGGGGAAGGGGTGGAGGAAACGATGGGTTAGGTTAGGTGACAGCGCAGGGGTCTGAGACTATGACCTTGGGGAGGGGGTGGAGGAAACGATGGGTTAGGTGACAGCACAGGGGTCTGACACCAAGGCCATGGGGGAAGGGGTGGAGGAAACGTTAGGATGGGTTAGGTGACAGCACAGGGGTCTGAGACTATGACCTTGGGGAGGGGGGTGGAGGAAACGATGGGTTAGGTGACAGCACAGGGGTCTGAGACTATGACCTTGGGGAGGGGGTGGAGGAAACGATGGGTTAGGTGACAGCACAGGGGTCTGAGACTATGACCTTGGGGAGGGGGTGGAGGAAACGATGGGTTAGGTGACAGCACAGGGGTCTGACACCAAGGCCATGGGGGAAGGGGTGGAGGAAACATTAGGATGGGTTAGGTGACAGCGCAGGGGTCTGAGACTATGACCTGGGGGAAGGGAAACATTAGGATGGGTTAGGTGACAGCACAGGGGTCTGAGACTATGACCTTGGGGAAGGGGTGGAGGAAACGTTAGGATGGGTTAGGTGACAGCACAGGGGTTAGGCACCAGAGGCTAAGCAGCCCAGAGTCCCCGGGTTTAAACTGTGAGAAGTAAGTAAGGCCATCGCCTGCCCAACGCCGCCCGTTGGCAGGGTTTCTGGGCGGGCGTAAAACCAACAGCCGACATCCGGTAAGCCGGACTAATGAGGTTCAAACAACGATTACCTCAGCAGATGGCCAACAGCTGGGTACATACAGACATTTTTAAGGTGCAACTGACTGGGGGAAAAAAAAAAACCTTTTCCAGTTAAGTCCCTTGTTTGTTGGTTTAGATCCCACGACTTAAGGGGGATTGAGGAGGTACATCAAACACATCATTATGCTCACGATACTTGGCAGTGCATGGATCATGCCTCGTGTCTCAGGCTCTGAGCAGTTGGGGTTCAAGGTGTTTCTGTGGAGGCTTCTGACAGCGCAGTTTATTTAGCGGCTATTTGCTGACAGCGCTGCTACAATTAAGGACTTTATTTAGCTGCTATGAAGAGGGTTTATTCAGCTGCTAACAGGAAGAGTTTATTTAGCTGCTGACATGAATTGTTTGACATTTGAAGATTTAGCACTCCAGATGCTAATATGGGGAGAGCGTATCCATCAGCGTCTAACAAGGTCTTACCTCGACGCTGTGCTCCTCTTTATCTTCCCGGTCCAGGGCAGCCAGCGTCTGGACCACTCCTAAAACAAACACACAGCAACATCATTAGTGCTTGGAGGGCATCTGTGGCGTGTGTGAGTTTGCTTTGTGTGTGTGTGTGTGTGTGTGTGTGTGTATGTGTTTGGACAGAGCAGAATGGGACCACACCCAATACAACTTGAAGGCTCTTATCCTATTGGTCAATACATTTTTCACTGTGTGTGTGTGTGTGCATGTTGATGCATGCACATAAGCCTGTATGTATATAATGTGTGTGTGTGTGTGTGTGTGTGTGTGTGTGTGTGTGCGTGCGTGCGTGCGTGCGTGTCTGTGTGTGCGCGCGTTACTAGGATGAGGCAAAGTCACAAAGAGCAACATAGTTATGCTGTGTGATTTCACCAGAAAGATGTGTCTGCATCGATTAATCCTCTGTGGCCCTCTACCTATTAGGGGTGATGAGGAGCGTTACAGAAGGTTATTAGGTTAATGTCCCTAAATTGTTGGTTGGCATGCTACTATAGTGAAGAGCAGGGCTTAGGTTTTGTAGATAACTGGGCCTCCATGTGGGGCGGCCCTGGCGTGCTGATGAGAGACGGCCTCCACCCTACTGGGTTAGGCGCCTCAATTATGTCAGGGAACACAGATAGATGTCTCAGCCAGGCATGACACAACATTTTAGATAATGTCGCTAATGAGTCTAGATCATCATAGGCCTAGCCAGTCAGCCTGGGTGATGTCGCACGTAACGCTGACACTGAGGCGCCTCCAGGTTTTAATACTGGCCACAGGAGCGACTGCCAACTGGAGGTTTATTATAGTGAACCTGCGCCTATTGGCGTTGTCGCGCTGCCCCATAATGTTTTAAGGTGTAAAGCCCGCAGGCGAATCTGCAACCGCGAATCTGCAATGCTATCTCTCCTACCTCCTCTTCCGCAGAGCCGAGTGGTAACCCAACTCCTTCTAACTTTAATAAAGCGGAAGAGTTTAAAATTGGATTTATGGATATCAGATCACTTTCAACTGAAGCGCTCTTGTTCAGATCCTATCTCACAAACAGAACGCAATTCGTTCTGTGTGAAGACTCACAATCGAAACACTGCAACCTAAGCTCTGGACTCGGCCAAGGGTCGGTCCTCGGTCCACTGCTCTTTGCAATCTGCATGCTTCCTCTCGGAGATATCGTTCGCAGCTAGGGAATTAGTTTCCACTGCTTTGCCGATGACACTCAAATCTACATTCCCATTGGATCAAACGACTCCTCCCAGATCCAGGTTGACTCCTGCTTGATTGCAATCAAAAGATGGATGTCCAAAAACGACTTGCAGCTTAATACAGGAAAGACAGAGCTGATAGTCATCGTCCCAAAGCAACAACAAACACACTTTGAAGAGGACTCTACTATCTCTCAAAGTTCACCTGTCAACAAGTCTTGGTGTCTTGTTCGACCCTATGCTTTCTTTTGATCAACATGTAAAAAAGTATTGCCAGAACTGATTCTTTCATCTAGAAATGAAAGAATGCAAGAAAGGCCTGATACATAGAGAAGATCAGAGAGAGGAGGCCTGATACATAGAGAAGATCAGAGAGAGGAGGCCTGATACATAGAGAAGATCAGAGAGAGGAGGCCTGATACATAGAGAAGATCAGAGAGAGGAGGCCTGATACATAGAGAAGATCAGAGAGAGGAGGCCTGATACATAGAGAAGATCAGAGAGAGGAGGTGTGATACATAGAGAAGATCAGAGAGAGGAGGCCTGATACATAGAGAACATAAGAGAGAGGAGGTGTGATACATAGAGAAGATCAGAGAGAGGAGGCCTGATACATAGAGATCAGAGAGAGGAGGCCTGATACATAGAGAAGATCAGAGAGAGGAGGCCTGATACATAGAGAAGATAAGAGAGAGGAGGCCTGATACATAGAGTAGATCAGAGAGAGGAGATGTGATACATAGAGAACATAAGAGAGAGGAGGCCTGATACATAGAGAAGATCAGAGAGAGGAGGCCTGATACATAGAGAACATAAGAGAGAGGAGGTGTGATACGTAGAGAAGATCAGAGAGAGGAGGCCTGATACATAGAGAAGATAAGAGAGAGGAGGCCTGATACATAGAGAAGATCAGAGAGAGGAGGTGTGATACGTAGAGAAGATAAGAGAGAGAAGGTGTGATACATAGAGGAGATATGAGAGAGGAGGCAGCAGAGGGGATATGAGATATGAGGCCCTAAGCCGAAGGCGTGCGGGTGGACCTTACTGCGGGTCATAAAAGTCTAATCTCAGGCTGTAAGGTCATGATGTCATGGTTTATCCACGCGGAGGTATAAATCGTCCTGGGAGGTCTGCACCTCAGTCACGAGACACAAAACCTTTTGCTTCCTGCTTCCTATTCACTATATATCCTGAATACATTACTCTCCAAGGCATGCCTGGGTTATAACACATGTCATTAAGTCATGTCACGTCAGAATGAGTGCATGAAGATGTGTGTGTGTGTGAGAGAGAGAGAGAGAGAGAGAGAGAGAGAGAGAGAGAGAGAGAGAGAGAGAGAGAGAGAGAGAGAGACAGAGAGAGAGAGAGAGAGAGAGAGAGACAGAGAGAGACAGAGAGAGACAGAGAGAGAGAGAGAGAGAGAGAGAGAGAGAGAGGGAAAGTACCTGTACCTTACTTTTAATTTTTTTTAAACTGCTTTGGAAATGGAAATGTTTATTTCCCATGCTTTGGAAGAATGAATTGTGTGTGTGTGTGTGTGTGTGTGTTTTGCACACAGCGGGGGGGGGGGGGGGGGGGGGTCACTTTCTGTTTTTTCAGCGGCGCGACAGCAGGGTGAGAGCAGCTGGCCGCAGTAGAAAGTGTGTTTTAGTGGTTGACCAGACATGGGACCTGGGGCATTGCCCTGCGTCTCCCAGTCCAAGTACCTCCGCACTGGGGGTGGGGTTCGCCTGAACCGCGTGAAGATAAACAACAGCCTGCCAGACTGGCTGTTTGTTTGCTGTTTTCCCTGGGATTGGGTGTCACCACCAGCATCTACCGCCATAAAATACTGTATACATGACTGCCTTCATTGTGTTGAAATGACAGAACATGAGGCTGATATGAGATGTTACACAGCCGGTCAATCACAGCTTTGAGAGGCTGATATGAAACGTTACACAGCCGGTCAACCACAGCTTTGAGAGGCTGATATGAAACGTTACACAGTCGGTCAACCACAGCTTTGAGAGGCTGATATGAAACGTTACACAGTCAGTCAACCACAGCTTTGAGAGGCTGATATGAAACGTTACACAGACGGTCAATCACAGCTTTGAGAGGCTGATATGAAACGTTACACAGTCAGTCAACCACAGCTTTGAGAGTCAACCACAGCTTTTAGAGGCTGATATAAAATGTCGAAAGGCACTGGATTCGAACCCCAATGTTCGCAGTCTATAGGTGACGGTAGGTGTACTTGATAAACATGCCTAACCCCTGCTAGCATGCTACAGCTGAGCTAGCATGCTCCTGTTGAGCTAGCTAGCCTGATAGAGCTGAGCTAGCATGCTACAGTTGAACTGGCTGGGCCAGCCTGCTTGCAGCTAAACCAGTCAAGCTAGCCTGCTACACGTGAGTCACCCGCGTCCTGTCGAGACACGAGGCTGTTTCACAACAGCAGAAACACAGGCTGCCTTTTTACATTTGACCTTTCACTTTCGGATTTAATATGCATTTAATTCCATTAGTGTTTTTATTTTGGGGTTAATAATGTCAAGCAAACTTCTGTTGTTTAAATGTTAGGTGCTTGGCACAGTCTGCCTGTTAAAACAGTTAACTTTATTTGTCTTCGCTTTATGACAAAAAACAACCTGCCATAAGATCTTTGTACTTAAAATGCCTGCTTGTAATACTATATGTGTGTCACTTATGGCCCCCATTGACTCCTAACCATTCCTGGAAGGAGGGATCCCATACCTTCTCAAGAGGTTTTTCTTGCCCTCTGGGGCTCTAGTGTTAGGAGGTGTCGTAAATGTGCGGCCTGTGAAGCCCTTTGAGATTGTAACTGTGATTATGGGCTATACAAATAAAATTGACTTGACATTTCCATCCGTAGATAATCCATCCTCAGGAATAAAGGATTAGGCCTACTGACTGGCAGTAAATATAGCTTCTGTAGCGTCTAAACTACAAAACCATTTCTATACATCTTGTTTTTATATAAACACTTGCTTTTTCCCCTCGACACAAGAAGGTCTGTTTGCCATGCAGCTCTCATCATTCTGCCATCATGCTCCTTCACTTCACTGCAATTGTACCTGCTATTGTCTGGCTGGTTCTGCAGCCGGACCTGTGCTTCTCTAATCATGCAAGGGGTTAGTCCTTGGGGCGTGGACCAACACGGTTGTCTGCAGATTAGGCGTGTAGAGACTCGCTGCAGCAGGGATGAAGCTGCCAGTGATTTACCTGAAATATCAACGTCAACGTTGTGTGACACAGAGGCTACTCAGCTGCGCTTGTCAGAAGATGACGACAAGATGAAGGGAATCCAGGGCTGGCATGTTATTTTTCACTCAGCGCTTAGCTCGCTCTGTGGCACTCGGCTGATTGACTTTCTGAATGACGGGGGTCTTGTCTGGAGGGCTGGTTAGGAGGGCTTTTGGTTTGAACTCTCGCTTTATTGGTTACACGCCCTGGCCTTTTCACAGGGAACTCTGTCCAGACCTGTTCAGGCCTGAGATAAACCATTTCAGATCTTTTGTCTTGGGGATATGGCATAAAACCACACGTGAGGTTATAGGGCGGCTTTAATATATAAAAAGGTTGATTCTGGTAGGAAAAGTTTAAAGTTCTTTGAAGATAAATTGCCTTCCCTCAATTACGAATACATGATACATGGTGTAAAATACATGATTACATGGTAAAAAAAAAAAAAAGAAACGCTTGGAAAATTGTGAAAAACTGTCAGTGTCTTTGAGAAAGGGGCCGGTATGTAGGAATGCATGTTGTAATACATGGGAACATGTCCCATGTATGATAAGGACATGGGCCTGTGTGACAAGATAAGATGGTATTGTTTTAATCCCAGATCTATGTTCTGTACACAGTACATCATGTTGTTACCTGTCTCGGGGTGGATGTCGAAGTAGGTGCGCTGAGACTCCAACATGTGGTAGGACAGCTTCCCGTCAGACGAGGCGTCTGCATCGGTGGCGTGGACCTGCAGGACCTGCCGGGCCTTGGCAGCGTTCTCCGGGACCGAGGCAAAGTAGATGGGCTGGGACAGCACCGGCGGGTTGTCGTTGACGTCCAGGACCTCCAGGAAGACGTGGGTCCAGGACGCCAGCGGCTCCGTACCCAGGTCCGTCACGTAGACCGAGAGCCAGTAGTGGGGGTGGGCCTCACGGTCCAGCGCTCGCGTGGTTCGGATCACACCTGATGGATACACAGGGATGATCAGATCATCCATATCTGCACGTTAGATCCGGGTATTTAAACTATTCATTGCACTATTTCATATTTTATATTATTGCCTTTGATCTGACTTGTGTTGTTATATTTGCACAGTTGAGGATGCATGGAATTCAAGCATTTCATTGGCATTAATGACCTCTATTCATTCTCTAATGTGCATACTGAAAATAAACTTTATACTCAAGGAGTTGAGCAGATGCTGAATAGAGACACTGCACTGTTGTTGTTTTTTAGATGTTTTTCAGATGAATACATTTTTTTTTGTAGCGATTCAAATTTCTGATTACATGCCATGATTAAACTGCTAAATGACTAGATGTAAATGAGTGATATTGTGAAACACCCAGGGATATGACATGAGTCACCTGATTGTCAGAGCAGGGAGGTGAGGATATGAGGAGAGACAGAAGGGATGTTTGGAAACGCAACCTAGGCAACCTTAGATGATTTATGTGAATACCTTTGGGGGGGGGGGGGGTGAATCCAGAGCTAGCTTCCCAAGACCTATGCTTCCTAACACTTTTAAAATGTCAATCAGAAACCCAAAAGTCAGAAGGGTTGAAGGTCGGGGGGGGGGGGAGGAAAGTGTATCCTAGGAAATCATCAGTTTTGTAAAACCTGTGGATATCATATGTATGTTTTGTTCGCATATACTTATAATGATGTTTTACGAAAAAAGAGTCCAGTTTGGTCTAGTCATTGCTATCCTACAATAGGATTGTGTTCATAAGTTCATTATCACAATATATTAATGTTTGTGACTTCTACAATCATACAATAAAAACAAATGTATTCGGTAAAAATTATTCAATCTGTTCACATTTTTTCCAACTAAGAGACAGGAATTTGTGAAATCTATGATATGAATGCTTCCTGAGCTAGTATTAGTAAGCTAGTAAGATATATGCATATAGATAGATGTTATTCCCATGCATCTCTCATCCATGTGTGTTTAAGAATGCATTTAGTACTGCAGCTAAGTGGTGTACAGATGTGTTGTCTGTCCATTATGACAGAGGAGTCTATTTGTCCTGATTTGATCTGCTCTGCGATCGCATCACTAATGGAATGTGCTGGTATGCCAGGGGTCAGAGGACGTTCAGCAAGATGTATGGAGAATATCTCAACTACCATCTCCCCCACAACGCTCTCCCCCACAACCCTCTCCCCCACAACCCTCACCCTGGAGGGCAGATCAGGTTGCACCAACCTGCCTTTGGGGATGCTGTCTTGTCATCCGATAAATGTATGTGGGGCATTATTATGACTAATTGAGTATGTCAGTACTGCAACATGGGCATGGTTGTTCCATTTGGCTGGCAGATGCACTTACATGATTGTTAAATCAAAGCCGCGTTGCAAAGTATTGCAACACCAGCGTAGCTCAAGCAAGCAGATAGTGTTCAATACTGGCGGCACGGCATGTGTCGCAATTAACACATTTCTCCTATAATGGTATCGGTTGTGTATGGCTGAATAATTTCAAATATGATGAAGATAAAAATCATGTCTGCTCAACATGATTTATAAGTTGTAGTTTGGATAGTGAAGATTATATATATATATATATATATATATATATATATATATATATAGACACTGAAGATCAAACCCAGTACCTTCTGGGAGTCGAACACCCTAACTACAATATTATCCTGCCTGTATATAAATAAATATACATAGTATTTCTTACCCGTTTCCTCATCGATGGTGAAGAGTCCCAGGCCGGATCCGTCCTGGATGTGGTACCGAAGGGTCCCGTCCCGGCCCAGGTCCTTGTCTGATGCGGAAAGCATCACAACAGAAGTCCCGACCACGACGTCCTCCATCACGCCAGCCTTGTACACAAACTCGGAGAACGCCGGCCTGTGGAGGTTCTCGTTGACGTCCAGAACCTGAATCTCCACGAAGCAGGAGGAGGAGAGAGAGCGAGGGAGGCCGTGGTCCACTGCGCGGATGGTGAGGTTGTAAGACGGCCTCCTCTCAAAGTCCAGCTCCTTCTCCAGCATCAAGGACCCCGTGGAGGCGTCCAGGTTAAAGATCCCGCTCTCTGTGTTCTTGAGGTTGTAGGTGATGAGGCCTCCACTTCCCCGGTCAAGGTCAATACTGTCCACCCAAACCAACACAGTGCCCACAGGGACATCTTCGGGGACTTTTATTTTGTAGGTTCTAGGGACAAACTTGGGTGGGTTGTCATTGACGTCCTTCAACACCACCACCAGATCCATGGTTGAGTAAAGCTGGTGGCCAACAGCTGCCTGATCTCTCGCTTCAATCTGCAGATCGTGTCTAGGTGTTGACTCTCTGTCCAGATTTCCTGCCACACTGACCTCTCCAGTCAGTGCATGGACTTTAAACATCTCAGTGGATGTACGCAGGGAATACTGGACAGTACCACGCGCCTCAGAGTCTAGATCTACAGCATGTGCTTTAAATAAACTGACGTCCACCTCTGTGTTCTCTGGGATGCGCATCACGTATCTCGGCTGACCAAAGACGGGAGCGTTGTCATTGATGTCCAGGACGTTCACCGCCATGAATTTCCATGAGGAGGTTTGAGGTGTCCCTAAATCATAAACAGTTATGTTCAGGATGTAAAACTCTCTACTCTCTCTGTCTAAGGGGCAAACTAAACGGAGTTCTCCAGAGAAGGTGTTTATAGCGAAACAACCATCCTCGTTCCCACTGGATATAGCGTACACTAGCTTGCTGTTGAAACCGGTGTCGTTGTCCGTGGCCATGAATTTAACAATGGAGGAATGGAGGGGGTAGTCCTCAGCCAGGTCGATGGAGGAAGGCATGCTGGACTCAAACCTAGGAGAATGTTTGTTAATAATGTGAACATCGGAGAAAGACTCCTCATCCTGCTCAATTGAAGCCGGCTTGATTGACTCTATCAGTTTCTCTTTCAGCTGTTTGTAGATGCCTGTCTCCTCACAGTGATTTGTAGGTTCAGTCCCTTCCTCGGTGAGACTTATGGTGACCACAGCAGGTTCAGAGTAGTGTTTCCCGTCAGTGGCTCTGACTCTCAGAGAGAAAGAATGACCAGCGGCTAACCTGAGGGGAATAGGCTGGGTCAGTGTGATGAGTCCAGACACAGAGTTGATAGAAAACAGTTGAAGCTCGTTCCCAGACTCCATGACGTAGCTGAGCTGATTAAGCTCATCCAGATCGATGGCAGACAGCTCGGCGACGGCTTGTCCGACCGGCAAATCTAGCGGTAAGGTGGCATTGCAGCCCACCCTCTCCATCAGCGGTACGTTGTCGTTGGCGTTGCTCATGGTGATGGTCACCGCACACTCACTGACGTGGCTGAATGGACTCCCGCTGTCGAGGGCCCACACCCTGAGGTGGAACACGCGCTTCATCAGCTCATAGTCCAGGTGTTCAGACGTGGAGATCACGCCTGTGAAGGGGTGGATGGTGAACGGTAACGTGTTGGTGTTGGCGATGGCGTATGTTATAGCGCCGTTTTTACCTTTGTCTTGGTCTGCGGCCACTACCTGTATGATGCTTCTGCCGATGGGGGCATTTTCTGCCACAGAGGCTTGGTAGGAGACCTGGGAAAATGTTGGGCTGTTGTCGTTTTCATCAGTTATCTCCACAACTACGTGAGTTTCTGCTTGCCCTTGGTTGGCCATTACATCAAACTCATAGCGGATCTTTTTCTCGTAGTCAAATTTCTTGGTTGTGACAATAATCCCTGTTTTGGGGTTTATTTTGAAACTTTTGCTGTCAAGGTTATTCTTGATGCTAAACGTGACATTGAAGGGGACTGGGGTGACAGAAACCATGACCACATGAGTCTTTAAGGGCGAAAACTCACTAAGTGTAACTATGTAAGTGTCTTCCAGGAAGGCCAGGTGGGTAGAGTTATCTGGAGGAATGTGGACCAGGGTAACAGATGACAGTAAGGGGGGAGAGCCGCTGTCTTTAGCTTGAAGGGACAGGTTTAGTCCAAACGGAAACTGATGCCACATAATCCTCTTGGTGGAGATCAACTGGAATCTCCAGGCTTCAATACCTGCAGGGATAATTTCAAAACACTTGTGAGGATCCCCTCCAACGATACTTAAGGATTCCACAGGCTTCATGCCTGCCTCTACATGGACACCAACAGATATTTTACCATTGGCCAAAACCTCTGGCTTCCCAACAGGCATGATTACAGGAGAGTCAGTGTTGGCCTTCTGAACCTTCACCGATACCTGAGCAATGTTTCCAAACTTTTGAACACCGGAGATCTTCTTCATCCTGTCCTCGGCTAGGATGGTGATGTCGTAATGATCCGAACGGGAATAGTTGAGCTTCTTGGCAAGACTGATGATACCCGTGAAAGGATCCACCGTGAACGGATGGGCTCTGCTGGTGAAGGAATAATAGAACTGGGCGTTACTTCCGACATCGGCATCGGTGGCACTGACCCTGGCCACGCTCGTCCTGAGGGGGGTGTCTTCTCTGAGGGCAACGTTGTACGACGCTGGATAGAAAAGGGGCTTCAGGTCATTGGTGTCAAGCACCAGGACGGACACCTTGGTCTTGGCCTGGAAGTCAGAAGTGCTCTCGGTGGCTTCCACGGTGAGGACATAACTGTCCCGCACCTCTCTGTTCAGAAGCGCATATTTACTGCTGCACGTTTTAATCCGCAGGAAACAGAAATCCCCTATCGTTACCTCCTCCACTTGGAAAAGCCCATCGTCGTCCCCAGTGACTAAACTGTACTTGATTTCCCAGAGGGGATCTGCCACTTGGATGCCCATCTTGACTGGAGTATCTATATAAGTCAGCGGGGCGTTCTCCTTGATGGTGGTGTTGTAGAGGTGATGTGTGAACCGTAAGGGTGAGCTGTCCTTCCACTTCCCCGTGCTCCCATCACAGACACACGCATTGAGGAGGAGGAGGACGGCGGTGGCCAACAGGAAGAAAGCAGCTGGAGAAGCCATGTTCAGCTTTTCCATGCAGCCTCCTCACCCTGTTGAAGAGCGAGAGAGGGATACATGGTAAGTAAGAGTAAGTGAGGAGAAAATTGATGGATTGTGGCTTCGAACACAACTATACAGGGTGTGGGCTAAAGTTGTGTAAAGTTTCACCACAAATGAATGTTAAAGGATTTAACACCTGTTGGCTTACTGTGCACCACATGGGAGGAGAACCAGAGCCTAGGCCTTTATAACTATGAACGCCAACATTAATTTCCCTTGGTCCCTTTCTCCAGGAAGAATACAACAAGAACACAAAACACACAATGACACAACAGCAAAGTGGGAGAGCCTAGAGGGAGGCATTTATCTCCTGCCTCAACTTGCCTCAACCAAACTGAAGTAGAAGCACAGAAAGCAACACATTGTTTCAGGAACTCAACTTTGCCTCGAAGGTTTTTCCTTTTTTTCAAACAGGTGGCAACCCAACCCTTTACCCATAATTACTCCTCTGACACAAAATAGAAACAACATCTAATCAGGGCTGTTGGTTCTAATCCTGCCAGCGTGGATCAACCAGGGGAGATTTGTTATACGAGGGATTTTTCATTGGTTAGATTACAGAAGGCGGACCCCTCCTGATCCAAACGTAAATAAAAAGATTGTTTTATGTCCCCGGTTCAAGCTACTGAACTCACATTCTCAAACAATCGCAATGCAAAGACCCCACACACATTCTGAATGAAATCATCCAGATTTATTTAGTGCAGGCCAAGTAAATACAACCATAGTAACACAATGAATGATCAGCTGTTAATAGGATGTGTGAATTCAGCCAATATGATGATTTGACAGTTCACTAGCAGCTCACTTAATCTCAGACGAACCTACCTTGGATAATTTAGCATAGTTAGGACAAAACCAACTTAATTCAAGTCTCACCCTGTTCTCCCACCCTATTCAAACCAACATGACTGACGTCATCCTAATCCTTACAAGTATTGCACTCCTTTATGCAAGAGATGACTGTAGAAAGCTGGTAGGCGACTGAATTTGGAAACGATGCAACAGGAACCAGTGAAATGCCTTAGGAGCCACAGCGAAGGTCATTCATAAAGCTGATAATCCACCAGGACATCCCATAACAACTTTTTTTCGGATTCGATTTTGTTTGGGGGGCTGCCCCTTAGCTAACACTCTGACAGTAGATTTAGCAAGCTAATGGGAGTGGGGGGCTGCCCCTTAGCTAAAGCTCTGACCGTAGAATTAGCAAGCTAATGGGAGTGGGGGTCTGTCCCTTAGCTATCACTCTGACAGTGGAGTTAGCAAGCCCATGGGAGTGGGGGGGCTGCCCCTTAGCTAAAACTCTGACAGTATAATTAGCCAGCTAATGGGAGTGGGGGGGGGGGGGGTCTTAGCTAACACTCTGACAGTAGCTATCAAGCTAAAGGTCCCCCCCTCGATGTTCGGCAGGGCAATGATGTTCACTGAGCTCTGAAAGATCCTTCTCAGCTGTCACATAGCTGATGACTGAGCTCAACCTTTAGATAAATACCAAGAGAAGCAATTGTCTCCACTTTTATCTGGTTTATATTTTGAGAAGAGAAAGTCAAAATGGGACACCGTGTAAAGGGGTATGCCCGAATAAATGAAGGCCAGTAATATAATAACTAA